>APFE031385775.1:237389-347162 GCA_000404065.3 Pinus taeda
TTCTTCTTGATGCTCCAGAGACCTACTTTTATACTTGTTATGACCTGATTATGGTCATGAAAGATGGCTCACGCTATCAGCTTGAAGATTACTTGGAGATGTTGGTGACATCACGACAGGTGGTTGCTCATTAGAAATGGTTACAGCATTATATGATGACAGGTCTGTAAGGTCTCATGTACGCCGCATCAGAGGCACCTGAAGAAATGGAGAACGTTGTTGTTGAAGCTCCTTCCAATCTTCCTTTAAATCCCCAGATTGATTTGTCCGAACCTGTTCACCGAAGGTTATCAATAGGAAACGACGAGATGCGTAGACTTCCTCTTACAAACCTCCACGTTAAATTCTCCTAGGAATCACAGGTATGACAATGAAGCCCACTGATATCGTGGACAAACAACTACGTTCCATCGTTGAGTCTACTTCCAACCACCTTAAATGTAAAAATTTCCTTTGTGAGTATATCTGTAGACTGCTTGTGCTCTGGTGTAAATAATTTAAAGAGTAGCAATATAAAGGCTCAGAGAAAAGCTTAAAAACAGCAATACACTGTAGGAAATGGATTCATTCAGTGGCGCAGCATACAAAATATAATGGGTGGCGCAGCATACAAACAGGGCAGTGATGAGAAGTTGCACGAAATGGAGGTTTCAAGTTCACTCCACATTTCAGTTCGATACTGGTGTTGAGACGGTTGCAGCTGAGTCTTCCAACTTTGTTTTTGTTTTTCAGTTCCCAAACGGAGGCTCGATTGAATGTTTTGTAAGAACCGTTGCTTCCAAGATAGTGATTTCCGCTTTGGTTAAACACGATTCATTCTCTCGTATGCATGCACATGTCCATGAAAAGCAATGTCCACTCCATACTTGTAGAGCAGGTCTTCCATCTGCTGTCTCATGCATTCGAATTCCTGATAATGGTTGTTGTAACTATTATACCAAGGGTTGTGCCATGATGCTATTAGCCACGGATGACACACGTCCTGCAAGAAGCCGAGGATGACACAACAGAGGACAGGTTGCTCGCTTGGAAAAGAGTTGTTGAAACGCAGATCATTGAGTAGTCAGTCGGAGAAGAACCGACGGCCTCCCGTTAAAAAAACTCCAGAGATTAAAAATCAAATCGCTGCATATTTTTCTCAAAACCTTGAATCATTGGTCGCCCCGAAACTAGAACCGGCGACCTCCTTTAAGCAGTTGTATGTTGTATCGTCCACCACGATGTTCCCACTGCTCTATATGCAATAATTGTGTGGAGTGTTTTGATCATCATTGCCCATGGGTAGGGCGGTGCATTGGGCTGCGCAACTACCGTTTCTTCTTTATGTTTGTTTTTTTTCAACAACGTTGTTGTGCGTTTATGTAATAGGTCAAGTTCAAGACTTATCCTTTCAATAAAGTGGCGTCAGTAAATATCCTTTAATGCAGATGGGCTCACTCATAGCAGGCACACTCAACATCATATCTTTTTACACAACTACCAATTTCAAACGCTTACTCACTAATCGGTAATTCAATGGAGGAATAAAACAAAGTTGCAGGCCGAATGGCTGTTGGCATTCCTCTTCATACACATCCATTACATGTGATGTGGATTCCACGTTTCATCTATTTATAGCATTAGTTCTTACGTTCACTGGACACGACCACGTACATCCCAACACCATACCTCACTTGCATGCAGGTATAAATGATTGGTGGACTTTACCATAAACCCACACAAAATTTAACACACACATATTCCATTATGCATGCCACGCTCGACACATCCACGATGATCTGATCTCAACTCTTGGTCGTAGGGGCACAAACCTTTTTCGTGAGCACGTATTAATAAAATCATAATTGGCCACACTTTAGTTTAAACGAGGTTCATAAGAACTTAGTAATCATATTTTGCCACACTTTAGTTTATAGGAACTTAGTTCTCCATTCCCCACGCATCCAACTTCTCACAGAACATGAAATTCATATTAACCTAATAACTTTTCATAATACAAAACCTAAATCAATTCGCGACGATTATGAGTTACATTGAAGTGACACCACCGTTCTCAAGCTTACGAATTGTGACGACGAAGACGAGACAAGACTTAGCCTTTCAATATTCTGACGGTGAAGGGGCGTTCATTTCCAGTGCTGACTGCCGCAATAACGCTCACATTGACTGAAATATTTGTTCGCACTCTATGCACGCTTCGACTTGTCAGGTTATATTAAATTCTCTCGTCGTTTGCAGGTAGGCAATCTAATCAGAGGTAGAGGCAGGGAATCAATGTCAGAGTAGCGCTCAGAGCAGCTCTCAGGACAGCAGGAGTTATAACTATTTCTGGGAGCTGTGCGTTTCCTTCAGAAATTAGGTATGCAGCTTCATGCAGGCAAGCAGGCGTTCTTCAGGTAATGAAGACTGGGCCAGCACTATTCAAGGAAACTCAGATCAGTTGCTCAGGGAAAACAGGCCACTCATCATGGCTCTGATACCATGTTAAACAGACATGGACAGCGAAAACAATAGAAAGATAAATCATGTATTACCATTTTATTAACAATCTGATATACATTTATAGTACATTTGGTGACCGTTGGGATTCACATCCCAAGGTCTCTTGGACTGCTTTGTCCATTCGGCTTCCATGCTAACCCTTTAGGATTAGGTGTCCAACAATACTAGGCATAAAGGTTTACCAAGCAACCATGAACTGCAATATACACCTTGGCTAACCAAGGACTTAACGTACGTGCAAGAAATCTCCCCAAATGTTGTGTTTGGTGTATCACAGTATACCAGGTGGCTGACTCGATTACCTATCACGAGGATTGCAACCTATGGTAGAATTCTGAAATATACTCTACGTGGAAGTACAGTCTGTAGCAGTGTTGTCTAATGTGTAACTGTTCGATGAGAGCGTTCCCATATATTTTTCATGCATGGATCGCCATCCAATATACCCAAAGGTACATGGAGTATGATCTGATACATGTATGTACGTGGCATGAGATACAATGATGGCAAACAACGTGTTCAAGCCCCGAAAATCAAGTCTACAACAAGGGAGATATCCACCCGGTTCAGACCTTGGTTAGCAGCTCCTTTTCCGTTTGGTATGGTGGGTCCGACTGTGGATATGGGACCACCAATATATGTGTGTGTGTGTTGAGAATTGATATTTCCTTTCTAAAAGTTCCTAAGTGAAATGCTTTTATTCTAAATCTAATCTAATAACATGCAATTGTATTCTAATAAACAGAAATATCTAATTCTAAACTAACCTGGGATGTAATCTTTCTGTTATGCGATCTAAAATGATTTCAAATAACAATTGATAACAAAGATCATTCAACTGCTATGAGAAAATAATTCAATGAAGATAAACTACTTCATATAAAAAGTTAGACGAAACAGTTGTGAAAAACATATCGCATAATAAGCTATTCATATACTAAGCATAAATAAATAGCTATCACCGTACAGAAGTTCCAAATGATAACTCAAGCATTCACGCATCCATACATAAATAACTGAACATGAATATCACTTGAACACATAGGCAAAAATAGTTAAGAGATAAAAGTACCATTTATAACTAGTTCTACTCATGAACTTCAAGAAATAATGATTTATCTCTTCTTAATCCAACATCCACTAAGAGTACAAAAGTGCAACATCAGTAGTAGATAGTAAATGTAGATATCAATAAATCATGTTCCATTCATTCATCAAAACCCCCTCGGAGGGTGCAAAAGTGCATGTTTTGAGGACAAGTTTTTGACAAATTTCAGGACCCTTCTCTAAATGCATGAAAATGGTTTAAATACTACTAACTAAATCTAAAAATAATTTATTACAAAATGTAGGATGCGGTTTAAATGACCGTCCTCATTTCAACCAAAAATAAAGCAAAATTAACACTAAAATTGAATCTAAAACTAAAACTAACAACTAACTATTTGTGTATCTGTTCCTTGAAATCGCAAGCGTTCAGCATTTGCTTGAGGAGAGTTGGTTGGCCGACTTCCGACTTTACTTTTCCTGTGAAAATGGAATCGGCAAGAGCTAGCACCATCTTCTCGACAGAATTGATGATACATTTGAGAGTCATGCACTGGTTGTGTGGTTTTACCAAGTACGTCCAGTAAGAATCCCAATTCAACTTAGTTAACCTTTTAATTGATTCTACCTTTTCTTGAGCCTTCTATTTCCAGCCTGTCTACAGATGATGTACTTATCCGCATACCACTATAAAGATATCTCTGATAAATACCATTGGTTTTAGAATTCAAGTTTTTCTTTTTTTCCTTTAGCGTTCTTTCCTACAAATTTCTAGGCTTACAGGCGACTGAGCAAATAGAGGCTTTCCTCTTCAAGGGGTTTTGCCCAGTGAAACTGCCTCTGTTTCTCAATCTGGGCTTCCCTGGTGCGATTTTTTCCTCTCGCGCGCTTTTCGTTAGAGGATATAAAGCTTAAATTTTGTGCAAATAACAACTCCGTGAGTTTTTGACCTCGAGTCTTAAATTGTTTGTTTGTAATGTCAGCTCTATCTAGTACCCATTTTACCATGTCCAAGTATGGAAGAATTTTTGGCCTCGCCGCTATCTGGTGCAAGAAAGAGCAAGCTAGCTCTGTAATAGACGCCTCAGAAGACCCATGTGAGCCTGCAGTAATCGTAACCTCCATCATTTTGGAATTTTCTTCCTCAAGTAGACTATACATGCCTTCCCAGGTAGTAATACCAACATCTTTGTTACAGGCTGTGTCTGTATATAAGGGCGTCATTTCTTTGTCTTCAAAACTCGGAGTTTTACCCTTCTTTCCCAAAATGTCCTGAACACTGCTATGTATAGTTCTCTGCTCTTCGTTCCTGAAGTTTACAAATGAGGTGAGAATAATGATAAGAAAAAGGTGACGGGAAAGCTTTAAATGCCCAAAACATATAAAATATACCACCTTATGTGAAATAGCTCTTCTATCAGATCAAAATCTATGCTTCATTAATGATTTCCAAGTAACTCATTGATTAAAATTAACACGCATAACAAGGTCTCGGATTATGGAAAAAGCTTTTTCGAACCATGAGCCCTAAAGATATGTGATAAGGCAATTTGCGATTTGCTTGGCAATATTGCAAAATCGCAATATCGCAGGTTCATAGCATATGACAATCATCCATTCATGTGTTTTCAATGAAATGTGATTTGCGATATGCGCCATCGCATATCAGTGGTTTGAGATATTTCAGTTTAAGCGATGTTTGAGGCGTGCGATGCAATGAATGTTTTTAGTGCGTAGTTTCGCATCACGATTTCGCAATCTTAGAATTCCGCTTGTAGGGAGGTATCCATTACCCTTTTTGCAATGCGATATTTTTTAAGGAATGATTTTATCCTAACTTATCATAAAACTTAAGCTTTTTGGATTTTTCGGGGGTATTCTCCTAAGTTTATGATAGTAAGTTTTATTAAAGAAGGAAATACAAGCATTAATCATTTTTTTGAATTTTCAATAAGGACCCCCACTTATTTAGTATTAGTGATAAAACTAAGTAAGAAGGGGGGTTGTTGTTGGCCACGACAATTGGCGATTCACTTGGAAGAACCAGTTATCTCTACTTTTCTTTTGAATTTTCTAAACTTCCAAAACAGAAAATCTTCTAGAAAATCAAACTTTATTATAGAAAGATAAAGTGCATCATGCTTTCAGTTGTCAATGATAATTGTTTCTTCTATATTTAACTTTGATTATTTACTTCCTCAAGCTAGTCATTGTATCTACATCAGTCACTACTTGGTTTATAAAGATAAAAACAAAGCCTTCTCTGTAAATCAGTTTTAAATATGCTCATTTGTCATAGGTAGAGCCTCTGCTGCTAGAAGGCGTTTATAGCCTCGACAAGGTTACCTGTTACCCAGTAATGATCTTGTATCCCACTTGGAGAAATATATAATTTTCAAAAAGAAATCCATATCCACACTTATTGCTTTCATTTTCTTTTAACCCTCAAAGAACAATGTCTTGGTTTGGTAGCCAATTTATGACAATGCTATTCACTTGATTTATAACTTTGCTGAACAAGCTGGCTTGTGATGGGACCCCTTGTCTTTTGATTGCAACAATCTTGAGTCATTTCCCTGTTGTGGTATGCAGTTTTGGCAAAGCCAGCAAGCTATAGTATCTATGATCATGATAAGTCAGCTCGTGATGAGACCTCTTACTCTTTAAGTTAAAGTGTATCATTGGATTATTTCCTGAAACTTGTAATTTCCTAGGTGGGGAGGAAGTCATTGTTTCCTTAAGATAGCTCTGGACGACAATGGTAGAGTGTTTTGGAAAGAGATTTTCTACAGAGAACCTTCGTTTTGTTATTGATACCTTTCATTGGACTGATATAAAACAATTTCCCACTAAAGGTCGCTTTTTATCAAAATTTACAAGGTTGAAACTAGTACCATTTCCAGGCTTATAGCCTTTGACTGTATCTTTCAATAATAATGACCAATTTTCTAAAACAATTCTATTTATACAAGCGAAAAAAACAAAATCTAAAAATAAATACTTGACTTTTTCGTGAATTTCAAATGTAATCATTTACAACTAGTTTTATTATGAAAATAAAGAAAAAACTAATCTACAAAAATAGAAGAATGATCTCCTATGGAAAGTATTTTTTGAGGATCTGTTCGTTAACAGGTAAAGATTCTCTTTTTCCTGTTAAATCTTGTAACATAAAAGTAGATGGACCTATAACTTCTGCGATTTGGAAAGGGCCAAGCCACATCGGTTGAAATTTCGTATGTTTTCCTTTTTCCTCATGAGCCTTGTCCCATTTTAAAATTAGATCTCCCATCTAAAAGTCCTTTCTGGATATCATGTTTGAATCAAAAGAAGCTTTTACTAATGCTTGGTGATGAGCAAGAGTTATTTTGGCCTGTTCCTGTTGCTCTTCTAGCTTAAGTATTTCCAGCTGCCTTAGTTGTAAGGAAGAAGTTGGTGCTTCATCAATATATTGAACTAAGGCCAAAGAGAGAATTGCTAGATGAGTTGGAAGAACCACTTCTTTCCCATAAACTAAATTAAAAGGATAAGTGCCAATGGAGGCTTTCTGCATTATTCGGTCTGCCCATAAAGCATATATTAAAGACTTGTGCCAATTTTTGTGAGTTTGATCAATGGTTCGCTTAATGATTCTGATTAAGTTTTTATTCGTAGATTTAGCTAACCCATTCCCCGGTGGGTAATAATTGGCAAAGTATTTAAGCTTAAAACCTCTTTTGAGTGAAAATTCAATCATAGTATTGCTAGAGAAATACGATGCATTATCAAACATTAAAGCAGAAGGTAAACCAAACCTGGTGATTATGAACTGATCTATGAACTCAATGATGTATTCGGCATTAGCTGTCTTGAGAGGAACTGCTTCTACCCACTTAGTAAAATAATTTGTAGTTGTAAGGATATACCTATGTTGTTTAGAAGAGTGAGGAACGATCTCACCTATTATATCCAATCCCCATTGATCAAAAGGTTTCTCAATGTTGACTGGTTGCAGAAGCAATGATGGTTTCTTTTGTCTCCCTACAGCAGTTTGACAAATTTGACATTTCCTTTGGTAGCTATGTGCGTCTTTGAATATTGTGGGCCAGTAATAGCCTGCGCGGAGGATTTTATGTGCAGTAGCATCTCCAGCATAATGGCCACCTACTGGTCCATCGTGGAGTTCCTGCAAGACCTTTTCAACTTCAGATTTCTCAAGACATCTAAGGAGAATAGGATCATAATTCATTTTAAAAAGTACATCGTTCACGAGCTGATATTGTTTAGCCTTCAACCTTAGAGCTCTTTTCATGGTGTAATCGAGGTTTGGAGGAGCATATCCATTCTTTAGATAAAATATGATATCAGCGTATAATGATTTAACATCGTCTAGGCTTACCTCATACATTTGTATCTCTACAGATGGTATTTCAGAAAGAAGCGATGCTCCAACCAGCATTTTGCAAAAGCCTTGACCTTTTACAATACTCGTTGGTTTGATTTCTACGTCGTATTCTTGTAAGGCAGTAACCTAGTTGGTTCTTTTCTCACCCACATCTTTCTGTACTAAGAGATTTCTTACCGCTGGAAATGGTACTATGATTTTTGTATGGGTTTTAAGCAGAAAGGGTCTGAAATATTTAATCGCTTTGAAAACAGCATAAGCTTGTTTCTCTATGTCTGAATAATTTAATTCAGCCCCCTATAGATTTGAACTGAAAAAAGCAATTGGGGCTTCTGCCTTATCTTGATTTTCTTGAGTGAGTATTGCAACATATAACCTATTAAAGGCAAATTTATATAAAATAAAATGATCGGAAAAATTTGGAGTTGCTAAAGATGGAGCGTTAACAATTGCTTGTTTGATCAGATTGAATGCCTCGTATTCGTCTTGACCTCATTTGAAGATTGAGTTCTTTTTAATCATTTCTTGTAAAGGAGATACGATCCTTGAAAAATTTGGAACAAATCTCTTTAAAAAAATAATTTGGCCAAGAAAAGATTACATAGCTTTCTTGTTGTGAGGAAGGGGTATTTCGGAAATCTCATTGATTCTGTCAGGATCAATATGAATTCCAGATTTTGACACTATGAATCCAAGAAGTTTTCCTTTACTTAATGCAAAAAAGGATTTTTTCGGGTTAAGTGAAATTCCATACTTCTGACAACGTTGGAAGATCTGTTTTAAATCTTTGAGATGATTGCCTCACTTCCTGGAGTATACAGTTATATCATCCAAGTAGATTATCATTGATTTGTTTACTAATCCCTTAAATGCGATGTCCACGGCCCTCTGAAATGTGGCACCAGCGTTGATCAGACCAAAAGGCATCTTTTGATATGCATAAGTGCCCCATTTGGTTCTAAACGTGGTCTTTAATTGATCATTGGGATGGACCAACACTTGGTTGTAGCCAGAGAAACCATCCAAAAAGGACATTAATTCTTATCCTGCGACTGCCTATAGTATTTGCTCCATGGGAGGCAAAGGAAAATTATCTTTTTGGCAGGTTTTGTTAAGATTTCGAAAGGCAATACAAATTCTAATGTCTCAGTTCTTCTTTCTAACGGGAACCATGTTGGAAACCCATTTAGAATGTCGAACAGGAAAACTGATTTTGGCCTTCAATAACTTAATGAGTTCAGATTTGATCTGGTTTTCTAGATTAGGATGGATCTTTCTCAGCTTTTGCTGGACAGGTTTTTCATCGTTTATCATTGCGATAGTATGTTGGATGATAGAAGTGTCATAAGTCTTGAGTTCATCGTAGTTCCAAGCAAAGACACTTTTGTATTGTTTCAAGAGACGAACATACGCTAATTTTTATTCAGGAGTTAGGCCAAGGCCTAAGTTGATATTCTATGGTTTATATCAGTTCCTAGATTTACTAATTCATAGTTCAGAGTTGAACTTTGAAGTTTTGAATTGGTAGATCTTTTGAATCGATCTTTCAAATCATATAGGTCTTCTAATTTGACTACTGACTTTGGCATAACATTATTAGTGCTATCTTGTTGCAATTTCCTGTGATGTTGGTCCTCATCAATTATCTGATTGGTGTAAGATCCCTCAGATGTGAGGAAGCTTACAATATCAGGATCATCGTTGAAAATCCTCCAATTGGTAATGTTATCAGGAATCGAGGGTCTAAAGATTAATTCGATTGAAAATCGATCAGGGCTATAGTCTTCTGAGGGAATGAGCTTGGAAGCTACGTTAACTAAGAGGTCTACACTAGCATTATGAAGTCTTGGAATTGATGAAATATTGAATGCTATAAAATGTTCAGTCAAATCTTGAACTAAAGATTGGTAATACTTTAAATGCCCTGATAAACAATGTACAGTATTGCGTTCCTGTCTAATTACAATTTCAGAATCTCCGAAAACTTGTAGATATTTGATGTCTAATATGATTGCTTTATATAATCCTTCGACTAAAGCCTCGTATTCTGCGGTATTATTGGTGCAATCAAACTCGAGTCTACAAGTTAGCATAGTTTTGTTTCCATTCGGACTGATTAACACGCATCCTGCTCCTACTCCTTCGTTAGACTTAGAACCGTCAAAAAATAACTTCCAAAATAAAGATTTATTTATAGGACTATCTATAAAATTAATACATTTAGAACTATCTATTTGAGAAAAAAATTCTACTTGAGATAAAACATGTTCTAAGTAAGGTGAAGTATGAGCATTAAAATTTCCTAAGAAAGAATCAACAGAATAGTTGCCAATAATATTATCGTTGTATGCTACCGATTCATTTTCTCCTTCCAGTTCTGTTACTATGTATTTCTAATGTCTTTCTCGTTCAACCTTTATCTGATTTGGTTTATCATTGTAAGGGATCCACATGTGCGACCAATCAGATGCAAAGTATCCATGAAGTTTTTCTGACCAATTTCTGTTAAGAATTAAGCCATAAAACTCTAGAATAACTGCAACTAAAATGTTGATAACTTGACATGCCTTTGGATTAGATGACAGCCTTATGGTAACCTGACTTAATTCGCCGATCACTTCAACTTGCGATCAATCCAGTTGAAATATGCGCATAGCATATTTTTGAGTTTAAACGTTCAACTTTGCACATATTGACTTTGGTAAGATCTTAGATGAAGCTCCAGAATCCACTAAACAATTATGCAAATTTTTATTGAAAACTTCATAAGTAAGAAGAAATGGGGGAGTATGAGATCTCAACCTTCCTCCAATTAAAGCAATATTGTTTGGATTAACCTTATTAATCACATTAGTTGGAGGTCTTCCCATTTCATGGGAAGCTTGTGAGATTATAGTGGCGGGCAGAGGTGCAACTGGTACAGCATGTAATTTTTTCAAAAGTACCTTTTGCTGGTGTTTTAACTTGCTCAATTCATAAAAAGTAATGTTAGACCTAGTCTTCTTCATGTCTTCTATAATAGTATACTCCATTTCATCTGAAACAATTAATGTTTTAGATGGAGTTGGCGAATATGTTTGCACTGGGCTTGTTTGAGTCGCTTTAGATGTCGTTTTCTTAGTTGCGACTTTATCCTTAGGCGTTGAGCTTGCGCTCTTTGGCTTAGGAGTAGGTTGAGGAGGATCGAGTTGATTTCTACTTCGAGTACTAACTGGCAATGCCTCTTGATCCTCTTCATCTAGGAGGATGAAATCCCACATACCTTGTACCTCTACAACTTCTTCTTCATCGGTAGGTTCTTCAGTAGCAATTTCCTCTTCTTCTTCTTCTGATTCAGCACTTGTGATAGCACTTTGAGGCTTTGAATCGGTCGAAGGATTTCTCCTATAAGGCTTGTACGGTTTTTTAGAAGAAGTTTCTACTACTTGTTTCTTAATGTCAACCATTTTGTTAGACATGGTTTTCAAAACTTTTTGCAATCCTTCTAAATCGAATGGATCTTTCGATTGTTTTTTCTTAGGATCCTCCTTAAAGGTAACCTTCTTAGATTTTCGTTCATCTACAGTGTTTTTCTTTTCTAAAGCTATGATACATTTCTCTACCACTATACTTCCTTCATATTGTCTGCTAAAGTTGTTTTGGTAGCCCTATCAACGAAGATTGATATGTTTGATAGTAAAGCAGAGATGTACCATTCACTTTGCACTTCTTCGCTAGGCTTGGAAGCAGTAGGAATTTTATTCAACAGTTTATTGAAACGTGAATTAAAATCTTTCATAGGTTCTTTTGACTCGGCCCTGAGGTTAGACAGGTCATTGATGAGTGTCGTCGTAGACCTGTCATCCCCGAACTTAGTCAAGAATTGTTCTTGGAAGATATCCCAACTAGTGATAGATCCAGATGGTAATGAAAAATACCATGATCCGGCTGCTCCTTGTAGAGTGTAAGGAGAGACGAACGACAGCATCTTCATTAGTAACTCCATTGAGATTTATAGATAACATAAAGTTATTTATATGTTCTTCCGCTAGCATGCCTGCTTCAAGATTAAATTTAGGCAGCCATTTTTCCGGATGGACCAGTATTTGAGTCAAGGGCGCAAGCATTAAGACTACCCCTGGGTTATTCCATGGAGATTGGACCATCGTTGAACTACTAATAGAAGAAAGCGCAGAAGATGATCCCTGCGGTTGGGAAGATGAGGATATTACGATTCCAGATGTTTGAGAAGGAGATGCGGAAGTTCCAGTGGATTGGTGGACAATAATCTGAAGTGGAGGGGTGGATGGTTGACTACGCGGTGGAGAGGTTGAGATGAATGATGTTGATGAAAGACTCTCGCTATCAGACCCTTTAGGTGATTTCCTTGCTCTCTTCCTTGTAGGTAGAGGTAACTCGGTTCGCTGAACACCAAACTTTTCGCTCTTTAATCTGGTGAGAGGATGAGCAAGGTTATATTGCGAAGTCACACTACCTTGAGATTTATTAGATCTTTGAGGTGATATAGAAAATCACTTAAGTTTATGGATCAAAGATTCAACTTCAGGAGGTTCAACAGTAGATTTCTCTTAAATGTCAGGGTTTGTGGCAGTGGCTGTTGTTTTTTCGACTTCTTACTCGAGTTTTAAAGATTCTAAGTGCGATGGCGAAGTCGAGGGAGATGGTTAGGGTGATTTACTCTCATAATGGTATTTAGATTAAGACTTACGTGTCATTCACAGTTCGTGGCCCTCTTTCTACCGCCAAATATGTTGAAGCCCCGAAAATCGAGTCTACAACAAGGGGGATAGCCACCCGATTCAGACCTTAGTTAGTAGCTTCTTTTCTGTTTGGTATAGTGGGTCTCACTGTGGATATCGGATCAGTTTCCCAATATATGTGTGTGTGTTGAGAATTGATATTTCCTTTCTAAAAGTTCCTAAATGAAATGCTTTTATTCTAAATCTAATCTAATAACATGCAATTGTATTCTAATAAACAAAAATATCTAATTCTAAACTAACTTGGGATGTAATCTTTCTGTTATGCGATCTAAAATGATTTCAAATAACAATTGGTAATAAAGATCATTCAACTGTTATGAGAAAAGAATTCAATGAAGATAAACCACTTCGTATAAAAAGTTAGACGAAACAGTTGTGAAAAGCATATCGCATAATAAGTTATTCATATATTAAGCATAAATAAATAGTTATCACCGTACAGAAGTGCCAAATGATAACTCAAGCATTCACGCATCCATACATAAATAACTGAACATGAATATCACTTTAACACATAGGCAGAAATAGTTAACAAATAAAAGTACCATTTATAACTAGTTCTACTCATGAGCTTCAAGCAATAATGATTTATCTCTTTTTAATCCAACATCCACTAAAAGTACAAAAGTGCAACATCAGTAGTAGATATTAAATGTAGATATCAATAAATCATGTTCCATTCATTCATCAAAACCTCCTCGGAGGGTGCAAAAGAGCATGTTCTGAGAACAAGTTTTTGACAAATTTCAGGACCCTTCTCTAAATGGATGAGAAGGGTTTAAATACTACTAACTAAATCTAAAAATAATTATTACAAAAATGTATGATGTGGTTTAAATGACCATCCTCATTTCAGGGAAAGATAAATCAAAATTAACACTTAAACTAAATCTAAAACTAACAACTAACAACTAACTATTTGTGTATTTGTTCTTTGAAATCGTAAGCATTCAGCATTTGCTTGAGGAGAGTTGGTTGGCCGACTTCCGACTTTAGCTATCCTGCGAAAACAGAATCTGCAAGAGCTAGTGCCATCTTCTTAGCAGAATTGATGATACATTTGATAGTCATGTACTGGTTGTGTGGTTTTACCAAGTACGTCCAGTAAGAATCCCAATTCAACTTGGTTAACCTTTTAATTGATTCTGCGTTTTCTTGATCCTTTTGTTTCCAGCCTGTCTGTAGATGCTATACTTATCTGCATACCACTATAAAGATATCTATGATAAATACCACTGGTTTTAGAATTCAAGTTTTGTTTTTTTGCCTTTAACGTTCTTTCCTACAAATTTTTGGGCTTACAGGCAATTGAGAAATTAGAGGCTTTCCTCTTCAAGGGGTTTTGTCCAGCGATGCGCGATTAGATCAATCGCGCATCAAAAACTACCTCCGTTCTCAATCCGGGCTTCCCTAGTGCGATTTTCGCCTCTCGCGTGCTTTTTGTTAGAGAATATAAAGCTTAAATTTTGTGGAAATAATGACTCCATGAGTTTTTGACCTCAAGTCTTAAATCGTTTGTTTGCAATGTCAGCACTATCCAGTACCCATTTAACCATGTCCGTGTATGGAAGAATTTTAGGCCTCGCTGCTATCCGGTGCAAGAACGAGCAAGCTAACTCTGTAATAAACTCCTCAGAAGACCCATGTGAGCCTGCAGTAGCCGTAACCTCCATCATTTTGAGATTTTCTTCCTTAAGTAGACTATACATGCCTTCCTATGTAGTAATACCAGCGTCTTTATTATAGGCGATGTCTGTATATAAGGGCATCATTTCTTTGTCTTCAGAACTTGGAGCTTTACCCTTCTTTCCCATAATGTCCTGAACATTGCTATGTATAGTTCTTTGCTCTTCATTCCAGCAGTTTACAAATGAGGTGAGAATAATGATAAGAAAAAGGTGACGAAAAAGCTTTAAATGCCCAAAAAATATAAAATATGCCACCTTACGTGAAATTGCTCTTCTATCAGATCAAAATCTATGCTTCATTAATGATTGCCAACTAACTCATTGATTAAAATTAACGCGCATAACAAGGTCTCGGATTATGGAAAAAGATTTTTCAAACCATGAGCCCTAAAGATCTGCGATAAGGCGATTTGCAATTTTCTTGGCAATATCGCAAATCGCAGATCGCAATATTGCAGGTTCGTAGCGTATCAAAATCATCCATTCATGTGTTTTCAGCGAAATGTGATTTGCGATATGCGCCATCGCATATCGGCAGTTTGAGATATTTCAGCGTAAGTGATGTTTGAGGCATGTGATGCAATGAATGTTTTTAGTGCATAGTTTCGCATCGCAATTTCGCAATCTTAGAATTCCGCTTGTAGGGAGGTATCCATTACCCTTTTTGTGATGCGATATTTTTTAAGAAATGATTTTATCCTAACTTATCATAAAACTTAAGCTTTTTGGATTTTTCGGGGGTATTCACCTAAGTTTATGATAGTAAGTTTTATTAAAGAAGGAAATACAAGCATTAATCGATTTTTTTGAATTTTTAAAAAGGGTCCCCCCTTGTTTAATATTAGTGATAAAACTAAATAAGGAGGAGGGTTGTTGCTCGCCACAACACAACGACAGCTCCTACATTTAACAATGTTGGAACACATCTCTAGCCTAGACCTCTAAATGCTTGTGTTAATGTTACAAATGCTCCTTAGGTTGATTCAAAATATTTTAAAGTTTATCTTTGATTAAGTTTCAATTTCATGGCTCACCGCAAATTTCACCTGAATATCCTAAAATGCAAATTAGCATGAAGAAATGGAAACTTTTGCTTTCAATGAGAATCTATGTAAAGGGGGGGAGAGACAAAGAATATGTAGCAAACAATAACTAAGTATAATTCCCTAAAATGCAATTGTTCAATTCAATTTTACTCACAAAACCCTAGATGTCAATGCAAACAGATTTCTCTTTTCAATTTCCTCTTAATTTTCAAAATGAAAGAAAACTGAGATGTATGTTTAACCATTGATAAAAGCAAACTTTTCAAAACAATGACTAGAAAACCAATTCTTTCAAGCACTCAATGACTAAACAAATATGTTTGCTAATGACCTAATAACAAGAACAAAGGAAAATCTAAAAACCACAAGAAAACCATATCAAGGCTTCTGAGAAACACTAACACATTGAGGGACACGAGCAGCGAGAAGAAAGATAGATAGAGAGCAAACCAAAAGAAGGCAAATTTTTGCATGAAACAGGGGTCAACGCAGGTGCTTAAGGGGCACTAGTGCTCTGAAACACATGCACAGAGAGGATTGGGGAGCAATGCAGCACAAGAGCGAGGAAGTTTCAGGGGCACTACAACGCACTATCTCTAGACTAAGGCGTGATTGATTAAGGAATCTCAAGTTCTTGCACAAAAATGCAATGGGATCTCAATCGTTGATCTTCCTATGTTTGATCAGGACCGAGTGAAACTATAAAGATGAAAACAAGAGGCAAAATAGACACTAAGGGCAAAAAAAAACCACCAAGGGATTGAATCGATCTTCAATATGGTCGCCAATTTGTTATATGGAATCTACGACTGCAAACAGAAGTGTTTTCCCTAGACCTGGTGGACTAACCTAGAACAACAGAAAGAAAAGGGAACAATGTTTGCCATAAAGTAATTGAATGATGGGATGAGGCTTACGTAGAATCTGTCGCAAGCTTCGCTCCTTCCTCAGCTTCTATGCTCCAATCCTAGCTTCGATCGCTATAATTAAAACCTACATAATCAAACAATACAAGCCAAAGATCTACGACGTCTATGTAGCATAATCCAATCACTTCATTCAATAGATCAACATGGTATTGAAATATATGAAATCATAACATCATATATAAGAAAACAGTGGACTCTTTGTATTAATAGAAGGGCTCCGCAAGTTGACTTGTCCTTTCCTTTCCACAAAGTGTGCCTCTATGTCACCCTAATGCATGGAATAATGACTCTCAAAGCAACAACATGAGGGTAGAATCAATCTCCAAAAGCCAGCCCCTTACCCATGGATGGTTGTAAATATATAGATGTGAGAGGTAGTTCATGAATTCTTATCTATTTACCAATCTAGGCTTGAGATCCAAAAGTGATGGGAGGATGAGCTCAAGTGATAAGATGGTGATTTCTCCAAGGTGAAATTAGATAGGATTTGAATGTTTATCCAAGGTAAATGGTTGAAACAACCTCAAGAAGCTTTTGGAAGAGGAAGCTTCAGGATTACTTTAATTTTTCTTGAATTTCTAGAATCAGCGCACCCCCAACACTAAGCAACCTATTGGTGATCAGCACAGGTGCAGAGAGGGTCAACTTGGTAGTCAACACTAGTCCCAAAAGGGTTAGGGTGCACTAGGCCTTATAAGCTTGGGAATTCGGCAGTTAAGAGTACAAACTCAAGGATTCAGCAAAGTCATGCTTATGGCTTTATGTAGGGATGGTGACAATATGTTGAAAGATGTGAATTGATCCCGTTTGAAGGCCTATTGACCAGATGTGACAAAATGGCCTATAACACAACTAAATCAAACATGAATCAAGGCAGCATCAGTCATCATTTTCAAGGAATAATATGTTATGGACTATTTCTTCCCTTGTTCAATTGATCGATCCGCCTTTTTGTGCAGATCTAAGGAAATTCTGCAAATAATATTATTTTAATGTTAAGTTCACTCCTTACCTGCACTATATAAAGGAAGAACTCCCTCATTTATAATCATGGTTGGATAGGGGGGCCTTTCCTTGGGGTTTATTGAAAATATTTCTAGGTCTCTATTGGGGTTAAGTGTTTATTAGATATCATTTTGGGATTCAACTGCGTTAAGTAAGTCATTCAAACATATGACCATTTCCATGAGAGGTGGTCGTAACTGACTAATTTCTCATGATTTTTGAATAGTTCACTTAGCACTAATAGGCTAATCCTTAAATGGTTACTTCAATAGTATTTTCAAGGGCTTAATTTGTATGTGATTCAAGATCACCACATGGTATAGTGAGATCGGTCCATCGAGGGGCAACATTGTCATGTGCTTGGGGATGTCAAAGGCAAAGGTCTTTATGTCTCCTTTGTTGATGTGCAGTAAACGTTAAACCTCTTTGCTAGGTAGACCCTCGAGGGGGTTCCCTTAATAAAAACTTTGATATATTTCATGCCATAGTCAATCCTTGTAATGAGGAAAATCCTATTAAGGGATCCTATTTAGTGGATTTTTGGCTATAAATATTCCCTAATTGGCTAGATTACCTATCCTGTAAATGCTAGTGTCTTCCCCAATACATTGTTCTAAGTAATTGATAAAAGGAGTGTTGTTTTGTATATCCTCTCGTCATTTATTTTCTCGACTCCATAATACTCAAAATTTGGCACTGATCTACATGTCCCTCCATTACTAGTATTTTATTCTCTTTTGATTGTTGGGGCTATTTTTGATATCACCTTCTTCCTTATTGCTTAGCGTTAGAGATTCTTTAGGAAAGTCCCCCTTGAGCCAAAGGAGAATTGGCCTAAAGTGCAAAGGTGTGTCGTTGAGGTGAGA
Source organism: Pinus taeda (assembly GCA_000404065.3). Taxonomy (NCBI): domain Eukaryota; kingdom Viridiplantae; phylum Streptophyta; class Pinopsida; order Pinales; family Pinaceae; genus Pinus; species Pinus taeda. Next base: position 255,620 of record APFE031385775.1, read on the forward strand.
ATGGGTGACCTTTCAATGTCTCAGTTGGATTGTACAATGTGTGTTAGAGTTTTTACCATTCTAACATACAATTTGAGTGATAACATTTTCGCATCAATGTGGAGAATAAAGCTCAACGACACCTTTGCTCCTTACAATTTTTAAAGACTTTGTTGGATGTAGAGCTAAGCACATCTAGCAAATGTGAAGGCTCGAAAAGCAAGCTCAACTTGGCGACTACGCCATGGCATTTTGTAAAGTATGATTTGCATTTATTGCAAATTTTGTTTTCAACGATACTCTCATTTTAGTGGTGACTTGTTGCAAAGGGGTGGGTGGGAGATGGCACCCTCCCCTAATCACTTGCAAAATGGACTATCACTCCTTTAAGTGATGAGTGCAACCAATGGGTTTTGGGGGAAAAGGGAGAGAACTGGGATGATGATCATAAGCACTGCATTGCCCACCTAAAATAATTAAGATTTGTTTTTCTCATCTTGTTTTATTCATTTATTTTTCAAGGTGTATTCTTCTAACTTAAAAAAGAGGGTGAACAGGTGAGCTTTTTCTCAATATTTTCTTTTTATTTATTTTTAAAGTTTTTGGCTTAAAAACTACTTAATTATTTCTTAAAATTAAAAACTTATTTCCCCTCCAATTTGGGTTTTTTCCTTTTCCTATTCTCCTTATTTCTTATTTTTTATCCCTTATTTTTCAATTTCATATTATTTTAGTTCCCGAGATTGCCCATGCCACCCTTCCCCTATTCTCAACTTAATGGAGTACCAAATTGGGAGGGTGTCACCTCCAACCCCTCCCATTGCAATAAGGCACCACTGGTGCCTCAAAATGAAGGAAAAGGTTTTTTATTTGTCTTTTTGGTTTTGTTGGCAGGGGTCATCGTGCTCCAACACACCACCCCGCACCCCCCACCTCCCCATTTGGATTATGGTTTACTAAAAAGGAAGGGAGGGAGGGAGGCGGTGCCCTCCTCACCTACCACTTGAAAGAATGGCATAGTGCTTGCTTAAGCAATGAATGAGGGGAAGGAAGGGGTGCAATTTATAGAAATTATAAATGACACAAGATACAATTTTATTTTTTGTATTTTTTAAATGCACATAGCTCCTCATAACTTATTTTTGTCGAAGATATTTTCCATATTTAACTGTAATACCCTTGACCAACTGTGACCCCTTTCTATATCATTATTTTAGAAAAGTACAACCTTTTCTTTATGCATGTATATATTCCCTCTTTTAATATGCTTTTGACACACCTTTTCGAATATTCCCACATTTGGTACACTTGGCACACCTTTTGAAATTGAAAATGATAAAGTTGGTATGAGGGATTACGGATAAATGTTCATCAACATATGAAATAAGTATCAAGTAGTATCAAAAGTGCAATGCCAAAAAGTAGAAACAAATGTTAACATACTGCAAATTGACCATAACTCGAAATGTAATTTCTTCATCTTGAACAAGACTTAAGAAAACTAAGATTCCACTTGCCATATAACTATAGAGGATTTCCACATACCATCACAATAACATTATAAATAATAGGTCTAAGTACCTAAGAGACTGAAGGGTAATCCAAATTAGAGCATGCAATATTATTCCATGGTATATATGACCACCTATGTTCCAAGAAACATCTACTTAGACAATGTATTAATACCTAAAACAGCTAAAAATACTAAAACAAGTAAAAAACACTTTGGAAACAACAATGTTGTTCATACCTTACAATATTTCCAAATTCCCATGAATACAAAAATATGTACAAAATGCCTTAAGAAGCAAATGTTGGCCATACTATAGAGTGTCTCCAAATCAAGATATGTCATATGGGACAACCAATGATGTTTCAAGGTGATTCAATAATTTCCAATGGTGTTCCAAGTGCTTATTTGGAAGCTTGTGTGCCCACCAAACAGAGAGGCATGGGTCCCACCAACAACCTTTTATAAACCCAAAAAAGATCAGAAATAAAGTCCCAAGGAATTTATAACTTTCATAATCATTAGTAATTACTAGTAATTACATATTGTTGGGACCCACCAACAACCTTTTATAAACCCAAAAAAGATCAGAAATAAAGTCCCAAGCAATTTGTAACTTTCATAATCATTAGTAATTACTAGTAATTACATATTGTTTAAAGATATTTGAGTGGTTCCAACCTTATCAATCTATATGCGTGGAACGTGGTATATTATATCCTATTCAAAAATTAACCTCAGTAGTTTTCAAGGATTTTGAATGAATTATCGTGTACAAGAATATGTGAATAGCATTAATCAAGACCACCCAACTACAAAGATTTTGCATCATGTAATCATTTATGAAAATAAAATATAAATTATATATATATATATATATATAACATTATCTTGCAAGAAAAGAATATATATATATATATAAACAAGATAATGTTATTTGGGGGAGGGACCAAATTTCCCAGCGTTCCGTTTCAGAAACATGTAAAGGTTGCGTATTTGGTGAAACTTAGATGACCACACTTAATTCCCATAAGTTCAGCAAAAACGTGTTCTATGAAAGCTGCATTTAATTGGAACGTTTCCTTAGCCGCCAATATAACTAAAAAAACAAGACAGATGTACTTGGGTACAATTGCAACTTTTTATTAAATAATGGAATTTGGTTAAATCTATATGTATATGCCCGCAGTCAGAAATAGAATCCCTCAACCATCTACTTGAAACTTTAACATATGTTCAATCCTTGAACCTAAACATAGACAACTACGCAAAATGCATGCAGAGAATAAATGCTACTTAAATGCTTTCTGATGTGAAGTTGCTTTGGCCGTGAACATAATTGCAATTTCAATAAAGAATTCAGTAATTAGTCATAGAAAACATACAAGGAGATGGAACACAGAGGGTAATCATATCCTTTGAAAGCTTTTCACCTCTGAATTCTTCCATCCAAATTATTAATGATAACTCCCAAATTAATTTAGCTTTGCTTTTACGACTCAAACATAAAAGCTGGTTTCCAAAATTGGCTCTACAAACCTTCCATAACAGATCACAGGTTGAGACTTTTAGGCCTTCCCATAACTGATCACAGGTTGAAACTTGAGACTTGGGACCTACAACAAGTCCCCAGAATGTTCTTAAAAGACATTGCTGAATATGTCAATGCAAAGATCAAAATCAGATCCAACGCATTGCATGGCTGCACATAGTAATCCATTACAAATATAACCATCACTAAAGCTCGTGTTATTTACGACCACCAAATCATTTTCATCATTGTAGCAGCCTCAACGTGATAGGACTATTAAGACAAATGGTCCTATTTTTCTCGCGTAGAGCATGCATTGCTTCCCTTTGTGACCGAAAATTAACTAGAGCAAGTTTAACTGGCTGGTCCAATCCCTGCCTGCATCAAATATCTCATTCTTATCAGATGACTGAAAACAAACCACACAAATTAATTATTGTGGTTTCCTCCTAGAAAAACTAGCATACCTCACTAAAAATCGTATATTAGAACTATCGATATTACATCCAGAGAAAAATCGCTCCACATCTTCTTGAACGGCATTCTGTGGAACCCCATGTAACAGCAACTGGAAAAATAAGACAATTATTAGTATATGTATGATAACAGGAAAGGGCAATATATTAAAGTATAAATTCCAGCTGACGAGGTAAGCAAAGATGGCTTGAAAACAATGTTCGATGAATTTCAATATCTGTTGCGAAAAGGGTATTAAATTATGCGGTCACTAGAAAGTTATCTACCGCAAAAGTTATCAAAAAGGACATGCGACTTAATCAATCACTCAAGTCACCTTATTTAATAAATATTATAATTCAAACTCATCACCACCATCGAAACCGAAAGTGTCGTAAAATATGCCTGCAGTCCACCTTTGAGTTGTGCTACTGAACTACTACTGAAGGTTAAGATAGCAGAAGTTAGCCTGCTAGAAATCCACCAATCCGCTATCCACAACCTCACATCATAATGCCTATTGTGTACATTACATGCTCCTTTAAATGCACTCTAAAAATCAGTGTTCAATGCTGCCACAGTTCGAGATGATGGCCACCACATGACCCATTACTTATTCAGTTGACATAAGATATGTCAAGCCACAAACCCCCCATTTAACCATTGACTCACCAGTGGGATTAGAGTCAATGTAGACTGAAACTTTCAGCCCACCTACCACATAGGCAGAAGTTGACTTATTTCTTAACTAAAGCTTCCTTTGACAATTAATATAAATATTTTATATAGAGCTTCAATACAAAAATAAGCAGGCTGCAAACACAAACTCCATAGAACAAACAAAAGCTAACGAAAACTTTAAAACGTGGTTGGGTTAGGCAAAAACACCTGTAATCATATATACGCAAAGCTAAGACAAACTCAAAAGAGTCATAAAAGCAATAAGAGACGCTAATAAGTGATCATACGAGCATCAGAAGGGGCTTGTTCATGATAGGCCAGGATGGGGTCCAAACTAATTATCAAGAGACTCTACATATATTGGTTGTACAGGATCCCAGCTATTATTGTGATTTTGTTCAATGATATGTTCAACATGCTCAGCCATATGTGGTTTGTGATATAAGATAAATGTTTTTTCATCAGTTGTGGGTGCGGGAGCATAGAACAGGTCCATCTGCAAATGCCCAGAGCAACCTTAACATCTTTGATTAAACCACGCACAGCAATGGACTTTGAATCAAAGCCACACATTTCTGTAAGGTCTAGTAATTTGCAGCTCCAATTGATTCATGACTCTTAAAGGTGTGACATTGGAAGAGGCTCTGGAGTCAAGCATACAATTGTGCAACATCAAGTCATTAATTACTAGAGACAACAGAAAAGGTGCATACCCTCCATTCTTCCGATCATAGTACATCTTTTGTACTATCACAAGAGGGTCCTCAGGCTCCTTATCTAGGTTGAAGATTTTCCTAATTTGAACCCTCTGAGGTTTGATCTTTGCTAGCTCCAAGATTGAGACAGGCACATTCACCTTAGTGAGAACACCTCCCATATCTACATCTAATGATACCCCATTATTGTCACCAGAGCAAGTAGACTTGGGAATATTCTTACCAAAGGGAAGAGGTGCTTTAATCACATTTCTTTGGGGAGCAGCACTACCACTTGCTTCATGGTGGCTTTGCTCATTGTTCTTTTTGGTATAACGAAACCTTTTAAACGTATCCCTGGCTTCAACAGCATTCATATGCTCATCACACTCTTTATCGTGTTCTTTGATTAATACTCCATGCTATTGTTTGGAAAGGGGTGAAGTATCATTAAACAACATAGTGAAAGGACCAGAGTCATTGATCAAGTTCAAATGTTCTGGGCTATCTTCCACTTCAACTTGATTACAAGGGCACCCTTCTTCACTATGTAATTCATTACACATCTGACACCAAGGAAAACGTTATTGATTAATCATGTTGGTAAGGGCAAGGGTGTTAGACATAGCTTGTTGAGTGGTATTCTCACCATTATTAGGATTCCTTTTAGGGGCCCCTTCGTTATTGAATTGAAACTTAGGAGCATAGTTTTGACAAGTTCCTCTTTCACTATCCAAAATGGTCAATTTGTTTATCATAGCCATTTGCCCCTGCATCAACTCATTAGTAATCTTGTAATATGTTTGGGCAAAGGCATGCAAAGTGGGATCAACTTGGGGCCTGGGCAGATGGTTTACATTTGACCTCCACATTGGCTCGAGGATATGAGAGCAAATCAATCTTGGATGTAGTCAGATTGCCTTCAATGGTCAGCAAAGGCCTTGGCTTGGTCAAGTCTCTGAGGATCCTTGTCCTTCAAGGCATAAGATATGTTTCCAACGAAAGCGTCAAGGTAGAATGCAAGGATGGTCTTGTCAGTAGGGTTGTATAGCAACGGCACTTCTCTGAGCAACTTGTCAAACCTTTATGTGAAGTCCTTGACATTCTCATTGTCAGTCTTCTTAGCTTCCTGGAACTTGGCCAAGAGTTGCATGTCATCCTTAACAGTGGTCCATCTTCAGTTAAATGCTTCATGGAGTTTATTCCAATCTTTAAGTCCCACTGTGAGCAAATCTAGATACCAATACCCAACATTTCCTTCCGAGGAGAGGATAAACAACATCATAATCACATCTTCCTCTAGAATCATCTTTCCACAAACACACCAGTAAAACTCATCCATATGTTTCTCAACCATGATTGCATCAGTCCCATTGAACTTGGGAAATCATTCTTCATACTTCTCAGGAAGTTGTGGGGTTACACCTGTTGAGAAATCTAGGTCAGTAGTGTAAGTATGATTTCTCTCATAATGATAACTGCTTGTGAAGACTTTTTACTTTTCTTAATTAGGTTTTCCTTTAGCTTGATTAATATTGTGTTCTCTTCATCAAACAACTACCAAAACATAAAGAACAATGAGACAAAGGACACAAAATGTAGGTGTTCAGCCAAGGCCAAAACCTCTCCAAGCTTGAGAGGAAAACCCACAGAATTCTTCTTATAAAATCTTCAATTGACAAATTCCAAGAACTAGATCCTTGACCAAAGACTCCTCCAAGACCAAGTCACACTACTTCCCTTGAATTTCTTTTCTTCCCTTCAAGTCAATGCTAGTCAAATTGACTACTACACCACTGATTTTCGGCTTCTCTTCAATTTTGGCCTCTTATTTCAGGCCTGCAATTTTTGGCCTGACTGTAATCACAAAGATACCCTATGTGAGAGTTGTTTGGGGCAGAATGTGAGGCTTCTCTCCTTCGTTTGACTTGGACACTTCCTTTTGTGAACTCGGCTAGCAAGAATACTCCTTTGTTGGACTAGGTCACGGCTACTTCAAGATCTGTTGAAACCCTACTGCATAAACCCTAGATGTAGTCACATGTGTGAGTGGAGAGACCCAAAAACAGTGCTAGAAGACTTTGATCTTCGTCTCCTTCTCTTCGTTGCTCAAGAGGCTATCTTCCCTTATAATTTGCACTTCTCTTCTTGTTGTGGTTACTTCAAAGAATGATGTCTCAAGTGAGGCCGACTCCTTTATATAGTCTTCATACCCATGCAATAAGGCCGACTTGACATCATCCTAGGCCGACATGTCATCATGTGTAGGCTGATTGCTCCTTTTAAAAGTCGACTTCTTTGTAGCACTTGGACAAGGTATTGGAGGGTCTTTTGACTCTAACAGTGACTCAAATAAATTTCTTTACAATATGTAACATGCCCCAAATGGGTCTTTCATACATGACAATGACTCATAAGCCCTAGAAGCTCTCAATGGAGCTTGATCTATAAAATAGATTCGTCTTGAGCGTGAAACCCGGTCTTTCATACATGACAATGACTCATAAGCCCTAGAAGCTCTCAATGGAGCTTGATCTATAAGATAGATTCCTCTTGAGCATGAAACCCGTGCCTCAAGAAAACAATAACAAAATTATTTTTCTCATTACATTAAACACAAACTCATGATTGCATGTGTCATTATGAAGACCAAACCTAGTTACTTATTTCAACACTCACTCTTAACGAGGGAGGTATTCATAATCCCTACAAGGTATTTGGACATTTTCAATCTGTAGAATTCTCAAAAGAAGAGTCGGATTGGTAACCCATCTGTTTAGCATCATATCAACCAACATTGTTATATAGCAAGGTGTTGACTAACAACTCTATCTCTCCACGAGATCAACGCAAAATGATGGTGAGACCAATGATTTATAGGCACTTTCATCATTGTCTCTCAAGGAACATACCGCACCCGGGTGTTCATAGGGTGTGTCCTTCTAGGACTGTTCTTCTCTTGGATTCCCAATCCTCAAAGAATATCGGTCCTTTACAACTACCTCTTATCTTGGATGCCCTACCACATCCTCATAGAGCATCGGATGCTAGATGTTTACCCAATCCTCCATTCTTTTTTCCCAAGTGAAGACAAGAATGATATGTCTATCTCTTGCTTTCAACTAGGGAGGATCTACCCATTCCTATGAAGGAATGTACCCAATCCTATAAAAGGAATGTACCAAAGCTCCCTCTTAACCAGGGACTTGACCAAGTTCCCTCTTAACCAAGGACTTGCTTCCATCAACTTTCTGCTCTAGGTGGATATAATGGGACAATCAATTCCTTGTAGGGCTCCCTCTTTCGATGTCATGAGTTAATCTTATTTGTGGAGCCTTCTTCTTTTGGGACTTCTTCGTAAGGCATCGGCCATCCATCACTTTCCTTCACAAGCCAAATCGGTCATGTCATCCCTCTCTCTGTCAGAAAGTGATCCTTTGGTCCACATTTGGTTTCTCTTCATACTACTACCTCTTCTAAGTCATGCTTCCTTTAGGATCTTTCATCCAACCACATGATTGCTAGTTGTAGGTGACATCTACAACCTTCTTTCGATAGCCCTGTATCAACCCATCTAAATGTTATTCAAAATAAAAAATGAACATCAAATCACACTGACCTTTTGTGATGGCCTTTCATCATGACATCGAGCTTGCGTGCAACATCCTGCACATTTATAAACACATCTCCAAGACTTCATATGTCAAGGGTCTCCTTTCTTTACAGACCTTATCATGATCCTCTTCTCTATGGAGATGTCACGATTTATTCTTCTAGTCGTCGGATGTTGACTTCCTGTAGTTGCATCTTTCATGATTTCTTCTTTCTTTCTTCACACATTACTTCCCAAGAACTTCTAGCCATTAGTTCCTTCATTTTTTGTCAACCACCTCATATTCCATATGAGGACATATTATGTTGATTTCATCTAGTCAATATGTGAACCATGCCTTCATGCATCTTTAGAAGAGAACCCCTTCCTTTGAATATACTCATGAGATAGAGTATCCATTCATGCTACCTGCAACTATATGATGACATGACCTACTTTATTAAACATATCCAATACCTCTTTTCTTCTTTTGATCATTTAGACAAACTTCAATGGCTTATTTCCCTTGATCGAAAGTACTTCAATCATTTTGACATGCTACATTCCTTTGTCATCATATCATCATTCTTTCAAATAATGAATCCCATTCAAGGTGGAATTCTCAGCAAGCCACTTGCTTCTATCAAGAGATGAACCTTCTAATGAAGATTCCAACAGAGGATCTTGATTATCCTCATCCTGCAAATTCTCCTTTCCAATGATGTATGATGAGTTTGATACTAGATGATTTCCTTCTACCCATAAGTACTACTTATGCTCCTAATGAGGTTACCAAGAGCTACTTCCTTCTAATGATGACTGCCATAGTCTTCTACTTCAATTATCTTTCAAGCTTCTTTTGATGTCATGAGCTCTTGCTTCCATCGTATGTCATGATGCCATTTCCTGAAATGATGCATCTTACCATACTTCTAACCATGCTAGTTATATTTTCCAAAAACTGAAAAGAACCTAGTGAAGAAGATTATCTCAATCATAGTAGACATCTTTTACTTCTCCCTTCTTTGACGACTTCTTCTCATCATCTTCCACTTCTTCGGTGATATGGGCTTCTTCCGTTCCTCTTTTGTTGTTGTCCTTCTTGAGCTTGGGACAGTCTCTATTGTAGTGCCCATATTCTTGACATCCATAGCATTGAACCTTTGCCATATTCTTCTTTCTTTTCCGAGGACCAAATTTCCCAAACTTTCCTTTTCTCTTTTCCATAGCAGCAAATGATTTTGTTTTCTTGTTTGATCCTACATCACTTTTTGCCTTTAGCCTAGTTTCTTCAATTTTGAACAATGACCATAGCTCATTGAATGGAGTAGCTTCCTTCTTCCCATAGATGTTGGATGTGAAGTTGCCCCATTCCTCTAGAAGTGCATTGAGCACTATGGTGGTAATTTCCTTATCAGACATTATTTCTCCCAACTCTTGTAGTTGGTCTTTAATTTCTAACACCCTTATAAAGTATGAGGTTATTCCTTCTTTTGATATCTTCATTTTGTAGAGTTCTTATTTTAATTAGATCACTTCTCTGGTGATACTCACAGAGAACAATTCTACCAGCTTGTCATATATTTCTTTTGATGTTCCCTAACTTTGATACATAAGGTATGAGGGGATATTTTATGGATTCTATAAGAATCCTTTGAGCCCTTACTTCCCCTTTCACGTATTTTGCAAGTGCTTGAGCTTCTTTTGGAGGTTTAGTGATTGAGCCCTTAACATGTTCCATAACTTCATTTTTTACGAGGATCAAATCAGTCCTCTTCTTCCATGCAAGAAAGTTTGATGACCCAACCAACTTGTTGCTCTCTCTACAAAATGACATTTTGATAGATTCTGATGTGGACATAAAGATACATACTTGAGAAGATACTCCTTGCTGATTATATCTTCAACTTGTTGCTTTCTTGATTTAGATGTTGATATTGATAGTGGAAGATGTCTTCCTTCAAAAGTGATATTTGACTTGAGGAGAGAAAGATCACCTTGAATCCTTGATGATCATGACAACGCCTTTGATTTTGCTTCCCTTGGAAGAGTAATTTCAAGATGCTTCAAATTGTAGATTTGCTAAATATGAGTAGAGGTAGGGTCTTTGCGGTCTCCTTGTTCAAGGTGATGTTGAGTGAGCTTCCCAAGAATATTTCAAATGTGGAATTCTTCCTTGAGTGAACTAGGGTTTTGATACTTCCTTCAAGATGATGATGTGATCCTTGTTTTTGAAAGGTCTTGGAGATGAGAGGATCTTCTTGATGATTTGATGCCCTTGATTGTTGAGAATTCAATAGGGCAATGAATGTGTTGATTCTCTTTAACTTGATAACTGTTTATGTTACCTTTTACCTTGTTAGCTTTAATCCTTATTATTATAATGTGAAATACATCAAACAACTACCCAAACAATAAGAACGTTGACACAGTATATAGGCTTCAAGCCAGGGCCAAAACCCCTCCTTTTGAGGGAAAACCCTTAAATTGCTTCTCTTCTTATCGATCCTTCAATTGACGAATACCATGACCTAGTGACTCAGACAATACCCTCCAAGATCAAGATCAACTCGGCCTCCTACTGCAAGAACTTCAAACTCTTATTGCAGATCTGAAATTCTATCTCCCAACAATTGTTGCTACCCCTCTTGAAGACTTTGATCTTCTTCGAATGGCCTCTTCTTCCCTTTGCTTGCCTTTCCTTGAGACTTAGGGCTAGAGATATACCCTAAGTGATCTTCGCTTGACTTCTTTCTTCTCCTTCTTCTAAGATCGAACCAGAGATGACCCTTGTGCAGAAAATCCCTAGCTTCGACTTGCACGTGGGAGAGAGAACTAGCCCAAGCACTTCGACTTCCTTCGGCCTCTTCTTTGTCCTTCTTCGACCTCTTCTTGTCCTCTTCTTTGCATAGAATGAGAGTTTTGTAATTGATCACAATGGAGGACAAGTTACTCTCTATATATAGGCCTCTTCAAGGGTAGACATGGCTCTTCATGTAGGCCGACTTGATCTTGGAGGGCATTTTGACACTTTAAAGACAAAAACATTTTTTTCTTTACAAGATACAATGTGCCTATAGGGTCTTCAATATATGACAATGACTCTTAGATCTAGGACAAACCCTAGAAGCACTCAATGGGTGCTTGACCTATAAAATAGAAAAACTTGAGCATGAAATCCATGCTACAATAATAATAATTTATTTTCATTTTATAATTTACAAGAATACATTTCATACTTATGAAGAACAAACCTAGTTACACATTTTTCAATATTGATAATCTTCTAGAACTTCGGTCCTTGAATGTCCTTTGTTGAGTTGCCCTTCCTTGACTTTTTACCTTAGCTCTGATACCATGTTGAGAACTCTAGCACAGTAGCGTAAGTATTATTTCTCCTACAATGATAAACTGCTTGTGAAGACTTTTTACTTTTCTTAATTAGGTTCTTCCTTAGCTTGATTGATATTGTGTTCTCTTCTTTAGCTTGATTAATCTTGAGAGGAAAACCCACAGAATTCTTCTTCTTATAGAATATTCAATTGACAAATTCCAAGACCTAGACCCTTAACCAAAGACACCTCCAAGACCAAGTCATACTACTTCCCTTGAATTGCTTTTTTCCCCTTGAAGTCAACGTTGGTCAAATTCACTGCTACACCACTGATTTTCAACTTCTCTTCAATTTTGGTCCCTTATTTCAGGCCTAACTGTAATCACATATATTACCCTACGTGAGAGTTGTTTGGAGCAGAATGTGAGGCTTCTCTCCATTGCTTGACTTGGACAATTCTTTTTGTGAACTCGACTAACAAAAATACTCCTTTGTTGGGCTATGTCACAACTACTTCAAGGTCTATCGAAACCCTACTGCAGAAACACTAGCTGCAATCACACGTGTGAGTGGAGACCCAAAAGCAGTGCTAGAAGACTTCGATCTCTTCTCCTTCTCTTCGTTGCTCAAGAGGCTATCTTCCTGTATAATTCACACTTCTCTCCTTGTTGTGGATACTTGAATGAATAATGCCTCAAGTGAGGCCAAATCCTCCTTTATAGAGTCTTCATACCCATGCAGTAAGGCTGACTTGACATCATCCTAGGCCCACATGTCATCTTGTGTAGGTTAATTGCTCCTTTTTAAAGCCGACTTCTTTGTAGCACTTGGACAAGGTCTTGGAGAGTCTTTCGACTCTTAACATTGACTCAAAGAAATTTCTTTACAATATGTAACATGCCCCAAATGGGTCTTTCATACATGACAATGACTCATAAGCCCTAGAAGCTCTCAATGGGAGCTTGACCTATAAGATAAATTCCTCTTTTTTTCTCATTACATTAGATACATAAAATCATGAGTACAATGTGTCATTATGAAGACTGAACCTAGTTACATATTTCAACAACACCTTAATGGAACTCATATCAAGTAGTTTGTAGGAAACATTAAGCTAGGGTTTGGCCATTATGGTTGAGGTAGGATTACCAAAGACATTCTTGATTATAGGAGAGGGAGAGGTTATGGGTGAAGTAGAATTGATAGTGGTCTTATGATTAGTCTTCTTTCTAGTAGGAATGGCTCCTTTTGACCTTCTACTAGAGACTTGAGAGAGACAACTAGTTTTAGGAGTTTCCAAATGATTGATACTAACTTAGGCTTTAGTATGTTCTCATCAATAAATCTCGAAGCATATATTTCAAATTCCACCTACACCTCCCCAGCAACGGTGCCTAAAATATTACGGCAAAATCAAGTAACCTTAGTATAAAGCCCCACTAGGCAGGTCCCAGCCTCGTGGCAAAGAGAGATCATCCACCACTATCACCTCAACAATCTTTCTCCAACTACTTAGTGATATTTGAACCACAAGGTAGGATTCCCTATAAAGATCACTTAAGGATATTCAATAAGAAAGGTTCAAGCCTCAAGGTGATGGATGAGATCAAATGATTGGAATACAATACTAGAAGAGCCTAGAGGGCTAAGATCATCTTTACCAAAGTACATGCACTCTCTCCTTAGACCACTTAAGAAAATTATAGGGTTGTTATAAGATATGTTTTGATTGATTTTCAAGAATAAGGCATGCAACATCATAAAACATCAAAAAGAAATGGTCTTACAATGATTGATCAACAAAGAATCAAGACTATTAATTATATATGCAAGGCTTATAGTTTTTTATTGAGTTTTTATGAATAAAACATAATATAATGATGACATTAGCCCTTGAAATAGGGTTTTAACATACAATAAACACTAAAGCTTTCTTTTTAACAAATATTTAATGCAATTCCTGCTTAGATGGAAACAACACATCAAATGAAATTGCCTTTTAGAAATATATCAAAGAAACCCCAACCACAACTCTAGATATCTACAATATAAGAGAGAAGAAAGGGAGGAATAGTAAAAGTAGAAGAATTGATCATCACCACCTAGACTAGTGCCTTGATCTAAATGGGAAATGGAGTTAACAAGGGAAATTCAAAGAGGATGGCCTTGTTGAAGAGGGTGAGACAACTAAAGCCTCTTCTTACAAACCCTACTAGCTTCCTTAACAAGGAAATTTTAAATTTAGGAGATGCATAACTCAAAGTTTTCTTAAAGGATTCAAGGAAAACAACTTTGCATGACATAGAGGATCAAGATTTCTAGATAAATTTAGCAATTTTAACCATGGCACATGTATAAAACCTAATTTACACAATGCAATATAACACCAAAATATAGAAGATATGCAATAAACTTACAAAATTTCCACAAGAATCTCTTCAATCAATCCCAAGAAACCAACTTCAAGTAAAGATTCCACCTCCAAGAACAATTCGCACCATAGAATCACATTGCAACCAACTAGAAAGAGACAAGAAGCTAGTGCATAGTTCCAAAGAAAGGGAAGTATGATGAATGAATGATGATCAAAAATGAATAAGACTACCCTCTATTTATATGAGTGTAACCAAGCATTATTTCATTAATTTTAAAAACAAAACCCTTCAAAAGGTTTATTTCAGCATTCAACTAGGTCAAAAGTTGCAAGTTGACCTTGAAATAGCTCCAAAACATAACAAAATGCCAAAAATTGCCCACACATGTGGGAGAAAATAGTCTCCACTATGACCATCATCCTCCCAAATAGATAATTAGGCATCAAGGAACATGAGACAAAGGTCCAAGAGTGCTCCTCACTCTAAGAAAGTAGCAAAATACATGTGTTTATCTCAAAATGGTGCGTCCTCCACCATGATGTCATCAAAGAGAGGCCATACACCACCCTTTGCAAGCAAGTTGGAGTGATTTAGCATCTCCAAGGACAATTGTTCCTATGAAAGAGGGATGTGCCATCCCTCCCAAGTCATCTTAGTGATAACCATCCTCATCTAGGCTTCAGAACAAGCTAGCATCTATCAAACAGGGTCAAAGCTAGCCTAGGGCCTTCCTAGGTCCATCTAGGCACATCATCAAAAATACCAATGCCTTGTTGAGAAGTCAAGTGCATAGAGTTTAATACTTGATTCATCTTCTTGATAATTACTTGTGAATGTTAAATCTCCTTTTATTACTAATGTGTTCTTCATCAAGCAATTATACCAATGCTCAGTCTTTCAAAAAACAAAGAGATACCAAAATTAGGCTCCAAGCCAGGGAAAACCCCACAAGGGGAGAGCCCAATAATCCTTCTATTATAGAATCAGATCAAAATGAGATATCCAAGACCAAGACCAAGACCAAAACCAAGTCTGCCACAAAGGTTCAAGTCAAACTTTCCTCTCAGTCTCCTCCAATAATCAGAGTCAATGCAAGTCAAATTGTTCCAATTCCGGTTAACAATCTGTAATTCGGAGCTATGACAAAGAGGGTCGAAATTCAGCCCGTAGTGCCCCAGAAATTTCGGCCTCTCAGAGAATTAGACCTCACATGTGCAAGAATCAATAGTTAAAAATTCAATCAACCAATAGGAATATTCTTCAAGTTTTTGTTTCCTTCGCTTTCTCTTTTTATTAGGCTTCTTCTCTCCTACGTTGGTTCAAAAAAATACTTCTTGTTGTGTGCTTGAATGATCTCCCAATTAGTTCAAATTGCGCTCTTATATATAGTTATCCAGGAGGTCGAATAATTGTCCTTTGGAAAACTAGGCCGACTTGTTCCAAGGAAAGTTGAATTCAAGATCTTGTCGGCTTACAACACAACATAATATTCAAATTTCATTTTCTTGCAATTGTCCAAATGGGACATGACTCAAATACATTTTCCTTTGACTCGAAATAAATTCTTTTTGACTCTTTTTTACTCTATAAGCATGAATAACATGCTTTGACAAAAATATAATAAATATGAATATAAATATAATAAATATATCAATGATAAATTTACATTATGAAGACCGACTCTAGTTACAACTTCATCACTCCCTCTTAACTAGGGACGTATTCATAATGGCTCAACACGATATTCTCAAGGATTTGAATTGATAAGCATCAATGATGATTACATCAACATAACCAGCGTTGTCAAACTACCAAGGCCTTGACAAGTACGCTCTATCTCTCCACTAGATCAAAGCTAAATGTTGGGAGGCATTAATTTGGACACCACTGCCTCTCAGGGCACATACCCCACCCTAGGTGTTCCAAAGGTATGACCTCACATGACCATTTCCTAATCCCAAGGAAAAGTTCGTGCTTCGGACCATTCTTTACCAAGTCCATGTATCCAACTTAGGATATCAAACCTAATCAACCACAATTTATGACTCAAGAATGTTTGTCCCTGATGCTTATCCAATCCACCATTCTCCCTACCAATGTTCATGCACTAGATTTACAACGGTTAGTCCTGGCCGTAGTACATAACGCATGGAGAACACAGTGTCTATCCTCACTCCCTCTCAGCCAGGGAGGAGATATTGTTGAGAAATTGAGGGCAATTTAAATATTCGATTTCTCTTTAACTATGATAACTGCTTGTGATATTAATTCCTTAAATTATGCTTCTTATTATTAACATGAGTTATTATGATCAACCAGCTATCAAAACAAGAAGATAAAAAATGCACAAGTACACAAGATATTGGCACCAAGCCAAGGCAAAAACCTCTCCAAATCGTGAGAGGAAAAAACCCTTTGAACTCTTTCTTATAGAATCTTTATTGAGGAATTCCAAGACCCAAACTTTGACTCAACAATGCCTTCAACATCAAATGACAATACCTCCAAACATGTACCCAAACAAAGTATCTCCTTCTGCAATTCTGAACAGTATAGCAGGTCTGCAACAAGAGTATGATAGTCAACAAATATGGTCTAGGACAAGCTCATCTAGCCTCCTCTTATCCTTGCACTTCTTATAGACCCATCATACATATAATAACCTTTTGATTTAAGCTTGATCTAAGATCTCGTGATGCCAAAGGAGTGAATGTTCTAGAGCAGCGAGAATAGAATCTTCCACTTCAGAACGTAGGCACACGTGCTAGGAGAATTAGTCTTCTTCTAATCCTTTGATGACTTCGATCTCCTTAGCAATGACTTCCTCCTTCAAACTGCGGCTAGATCAGACCTCTAACCCAATAACATACTCATATAAAGTGATGCCCTAGATCAGATCAGAATGTCACAAGTGTGAACATGCTTCATGATGAACTCGGATGAGGGAACAGACTTCCTTATTGACTGCGGCTACCTTTTTCTTCGACCCTTTCACTTCGCTTTATCTTCATGAATGAATGAGAATGAATTTTGTTGTGAGAAGGTATCAACGCTACCTTTATATAGGATTACCTCCTCATCTCTAGGCCGATGTGATCCCTTGATTAGGCCGACGTGATCCCTTGATTATGCCGACATAATAAGAGGCTTCCAGAGTTGTCCAAATGAATTATTTCAAGCAGTTTCTTTGCATCAATTCAGTGGGTACATGTTGGAGTATTTCATTGATGATCTAGAAGAACTTTGGACTTACAACAATTATATTTACAAGTGTAACAATACATGATTGTCTTCATTTTACATGACTCATCCTATGACTCTCAATTGGATCCACAACTAGACCAAGAAACTTCTTGAGCATGAAACCCATGTCTCAAGCAAAAATATAAAGAATTTCTTGATACAAAATTACATCATTACAACATTTGATACTATGAAGGCCGAACCTAGTTACACTATTTTCAACACTCCCTCTTAACTAGGGAGGTATTCATACATACATGGTACATGGACATTCTCAATACAAGGGTTCTCATAAGCAAAGAGTCGGATTAGTTATCCATCTGTTCTAACATCATTTCAACCAACATTGTTTCCATATAGCAAGGCCTTGACTAACCGCTCTATCTCTCAACTAGATCATAACACAATGTTGGC
Source organism: Pinus taeda (assembly GCA_000404065.3). Lineage (NCBI taxonomy): Eukaryota > Viridiplantae > Streptophyta > Pinopsida > Pinales > Pinaceae > Pinus > Pinus taeda. The sequence goes on from APFE031385775.1 coordinate 273,430, forward strand.
GAGACCAATGACTTATAGACACACTCTCCATTGTCTCTCTTAGGGTCATACCCACTTGGGTGTTCTCTGAGTATGCCCTACTAGGACTATTCTCATCTTGGGTTCCCAACCCTCAAGAATATCGGTCCTCTTGCCTACTCTTATATTGGATGCCCTACCACATCCTCAAAGAGTGTCAGATGCCAGATGATAACTCAATCCTCCATTTCTTCTTCATTCTCGGAAGACAGAAATGTAGTGTAAGTCTTCCCTGCTCAAATAGGGACGACATATCAACCAAACCAAGCTTGTCTCTAAAATACACAAGCTTCTTGTTCAGAAGCGATTTCGTTAATATGTCGACAGTCTACTCATCAGTGGGAACATACTCTAGCTTCAGCACACCATCTTGCACCAGCTTCGGAATATAATGATACTTGTTATTAATGTGCTTTGTCTTCCCATGAAACACTGGGTCCTCAGACAATCTTATACAGCTAGTATTATCACAATGAATAGTTGTAGGGGCCAATGGTCCTGCAAACAAGTCAGATAACAATTTCCTCAACCAGACTGCTTCCCGACTGACTTCACATGCTGCTACATACTCGACTTCAGCACTGCTTAAGGCAACTGTATCTTGCTTCCTGCTCATCCAAGAGACCATCGACGATCCTAGACTGAAGCATCCTCCAATAGTGCTCCTTCCATCCTTCTCGCTGCCTCCCCAATCGAAATCAGTAAATCTTGTCAGAAGCACATCTTTTCCTTTCACATATTTAAGGCAGTGATATATAGTTCCTCGCAAGTATCTCAGTATATGCTTGGCTGCCACCCAATGATCATGACAGGGCTCCATCTGGAACTGACTAAGAACATTCACTGCAAAACATATATCTGGCCGAGTATTTACCAAGTACATCAAGGGTCCAATTAATTGCATGTACCTTGTGGGATCCACCAGACTGGATTCAAAGTTTCCTAACAGTTTCAGGTTTGTAATCATAGGAGTCGTCATAGGCTTGCACTCCGTCATATCAAACCTTTTGAGAATTTCAATTACATACTTCCCTTGACCCAAATAAATCTCATTGGGTTCTTGCCATACTTCCAGTCCCAGATAATAGTGCATGGATCCCAGATCCTTCATATCGAATTATGTAGTCAACTGTTTCCTGCATTCCTGAATACGTTCTTCTACACCAATTAATAGAAGATCATCTACATATAGTAAGATGATGACAGGTTCATCCTTTACCACTTTGACGTAGAGGTTGGGATCAGCCGAGCTTTTGGTAAAGCCCATTCTTTGCAGATAAGCATCCATCGTAGCATACCATGCTCTAGGTGCTTGCTTAAGGGCCGAGGCCATATAACGCCTTTTTCAACCTCCAAACATAGCCTTCTTTACCCTTGACTTCGAATCCCAAAGGTTGCTCAATGTAGACTTCTTCATCTTTGGTGCCATTTAGTAATGCAATATTTACGTCCATTTGATGCACTTTCCACTTCATGGATGCTACAAAAGAAATCAGTGAACAAATGGTTGTATATCTTGTTGTAGGAGCAAAGGTTTCTTCATAGTCAATTCCTTCTTCTTGAGAGAACCCTCTAGCCACAAACCTGGCTTTGTATTTGTCTATGCTCCCATCCGCAACATGCTTGATCTTGTAAATCCATTTCGAAGTTACCACAGATTTGTTTTCCAGTCTAGGAACAATTTCCCAAGCACCATTTTTCATTATAGATTGGTATTCCTCATTCATGGAAAACTTCCTTTCAGAATGCTTGGAAGCTTCTTCAAATGTGGATGGCTCATATTCTATCAATTTTGACATGTAGGTTGCATACCCAAAGTACTTTTTAGGTTTCTTACTTTCTCTAAATTTGCCACTTGCCTGGTGTCTTTCAGCGTCTTGAAGTGTGGAGGTCAACCAATCAGGTCTCTTCCTCTTTTCAGGGATAGTGATAGGTTCGCTTGGACCTTCATCTTCTTGATGAGCATCTTCTTCTTCTTTATTGACTTCTTCCTCAAATAAAGGAAGATCCTCTTCATCAGAATCAGATGAAATGTCTTTCGACTTCTTGAATGCAATATTCTCGTCAAAGATTACATCTCGGCTTACTTCTACTTGATGTCCTTCCTTGATGTAGATTTTGTAAGCCTTGGATGAATTACTATATCCCACAAATATTCCCTTCTTGCTTGCTAGATCTAGCTTTTTCCTTCTGTCCTTGGGAATTTGGATATATATTGGACATCCAAATATTCAGAGATGGTCTACATTAGGCTTCTTTCTAGATAAAGCTTCTTCAGGAGTTCGATTATTCAAAGACCTGTGGAGACTTCTATTTTGAACATAGACAACAGTCTTCGTTGCTTCGCCCCATAGGAATTTTGGTAGATCTTGGTCATGAAGCATTTCCTTGACACTTTCTTCTATGGCCCTATTCTTCCATTCAGCTACTCCATTATGCTCGGGATTATATGGAACTATGAGCTCCCTCTTAATCCCAGCCTCCTTGCAGAAGGCTATAAGTTTTTTAGAAGTGTATTCTCCATCGTTGTCAGATCTCAAGGTCTTGATCTTTCTTTCTGTGAGATTCTCCACTTCAGCTTTGAATTATTGAAATTTTGAAAAGGCTTCATCCTTGGACTTGAGAAGGTAAACCCAAGTTTCCCTGGAGTGATCATCTATGAAAGTGACATTGTATAGATGTCCTCCAAGAGATTTGGTAATGGGACCACAAACATCAGAGTGTATGAGATCAAGTATCTCTTGAGCACAAGATGTGCTATGTCCAAATAGTTTCTTTGCAATCTTGCCCAACGCACAGCCCTTAGACACACCTTCATGTTTTTCCTTGAGATTCGGGATTCCATTTACTACGGAATTTAGGGTTGGAAGAATTTTATAGTAAAGGTGACCCATTCTTCTATGCCATAGTTACATGGACTAATTTCAATATGAACAAGTGCTTGATTGACAAGAGAAGCCAGTCTATATAATTTGCCTTCTCGGACACCAATGGTTCTAGCCTTTTCAATGCTTGAATCTTTAGCCCAAAAAACTACCTTTCCATTTATAAAAGCAACTTTATCACCCTTTTCTTCTAAAGGTGAAATAGAAATAAGATTTTTACACAGACCTGAAGTTGACCACTACATGTCAACGACCCACAACAATACACCCCCTTTTTTCGCAAAAGGAATAGCGCATGATCAACGTGTCTGTGCCATTCAACTATCATCATCAACTTGATCATCATGTTATATTGCAAACACTTTCTGCATGTGTACATTGTAAATAATCTCAGCAGATCTACGTCGTGTATGTAATTGCCTAGGTAAACCTATTTTTTCTGGTGACGATCTACATTCCGGGAGGTTTTTTTGTCTCACCGATTACTTTATGTACATGTGATTGCTAATTTGTGGAATATAATAAGAAAAAGAGGTAAACTATTATAAGCATAGAACATACCATAACTTAACATGCAATCAGAGCTGAAGTGAGGACAAAGCCCAAGCAAGAGCAAAAGCAATCACCTAAGAGAAGATTGGCAAGGCTATCCTAAAAGAACTATGAGGTCCTCAACACTCTTTCCTGCTGAAGACAAGCTCCGTGAGAAAGCTGACTATCACGGATAGAAGATGTCTATCGATCTAAGGAGTGTTGGACCATGTAAGAGGCAATATTATTGAGCCTCCATCAAATGCATCTGCTGCTGCCTGGAACAAGTGAAAAAATGGAGAAGTCAAAACAAAGAAGATCATCCAGGACTCTATCGACAAGCACTTGGTGGCCTACATCTCTAAACTGGACACCTCCAAGGAAATCTGTGATAGACTGGTGAATTTATTTAAAGTTAATGATGCAAATCAAGTTTTGTTTCCTAGAAATAAGCTGAGGGAAATCAAGAAGGGTAAAGATGAGAGTATGCAAGCATACTTCTTAAGAATCACTGAGATCAAGAACGATCTCCTATCTATTGGGGATACTATTACTGACAGAGAAATGGTACTCACGACTCTTGGAGGATTACCATCCGAATGATACGTGTTCAGGACTACTCTTCTGAACAATAACGTAATTCCTGGTTTTGAGGAACTAATGGCTAGATGCATTCAAGGAGAAACAAGGGTAGAACAGCAAGAAATGCCCATGCCTAAAGGTCCTCCTACTTCCTTTTCTTCTCATGCTAAGAAAAGAAAGAATTTCGGGTCTAAATCAAAAGGAAAGGTTGGACCTAAGGGTGGAAGAAAAGGACGATGTTACATTTGCAGTAAAGCAGGTCACTATGCAAGGAAATGCCCTGATAGAAAGGACTCTCACCGAGACGATGATCAAAATCCCTCTCATGGCAATCAAAGGAATGGAAAAGTCAATAGCAAAGGTAAAAGGAGTGCCGGAAATCAAGGAAGAGGACAACCATTCAAGAAGGCTAGAAATTCCAGGATGTATTAAATGCACCTGACCTCAAAAAGAACCTGGTGTCCATCTTGGCAATGGAAGACAAAGGCTACAAGGTAACCTTCAACGATGGCAAGGTATGTATATGGAAAAATAATGTTAAAAATGTCTTTACTCTTGGGTTTCGTGTTGATTCATTATATCAAGTCGATGGAAGTCTGCTAGGTGTCATGTCTTATGACACATCTCTTCAGTCTGAACCTTGGCATCAGAGGTTTGACCTCCTTCATTATAAAGCTCTACTTGGTGTAAGACAAATGGTGACAGGATTGCTCAAATTCCGAGTAGAGAAAGAAGTTGCATGTCCAGGATGTGCCGAAAGAAAGCTCAAAAGGGGACCATTCCCCTCAAGCCAAAGCAAGACCTCCGATATATTACAGTTGGTTCACTCAGGCATATCTGAGGTTGGCATTAAGAGGGAGACTACTACACCACATACTCCTGAGCATAATGGTGTGGTGGAAAGGAAGAACCGTACGATTGTGGAAGTTGTCTCTATGGGTAGATGATGTAACAATGCCTGATGTGCAGGAACCCATGGATCCTATTTATCCACCCGAGCCTTCCTCTTCTAGGAAGAGGCCTTCATTGCTTAGGAGGATACTTGATGATGCTAAAGGGCATGCTACACCCCGAGGAACCTTTCGTGAAAGTAAGAAACCTAACAAGTATCATGGATACCTAACCATCATGAGCACGATCATACAAAATGAGCCTTCATCATTCTCAAATGCCGTCAAGCATAAAGTATTGTTACTTCTAAATGGCTTTACAAGATAAAGCTACAGCAGATGGAAGTACAGAATAGTATAAGGCTCATTTTGTTGCTCGTGGTTTCTCCCATAAGGAAGGTATAGACTATGATGAGATATTTGCACCTATTGCCAGATATACGACCATCCACATGATCATAGCCCTTGTGGCTTCACAAGGATGGAACCTACATCATATGGATGTCAAGACCGCGTTCTTGCACGGTTCGATCAAAGAAGAGGTCTACGTGGAGCAACCCGAAGGAATTGAGATGTATGATTGAAAATCTCATATATGCCGGTTGAAGAAGGCTCTCTATGGGTTGAAGCAAGCACCCCGAGCATGGTATGAGAGGATCGATAGCTACTTGATGAAGCTGGGATTCACTAGGAGTGAAGCCGATTCTAACCTTTACCTTAAGGTTGAAGATGACAAGCCTCTCATGCTGGTGTTGTATGTGGATGACATCTTTCTAACAGGGGCAGACCCTCTCATTCACAAATGTAAGAGGGAGTTGGCTTCTGAATTTGAAATGAAAAACCAACGACTTGAAGAGTGGCAAAAGCCAAGAGAATTTTCCCTATCTCAAGGAAAATATGTGGTGAAGATTCTGAAAAGATTTAGTATGATGGACTGCAAACCTGTGACTACCTCGAGGATCTTAACTTTCAGAAGTTATATGGTAGTGATGTCAAACTAGATTTAAGAAATGCCTCCGAGTTTCAAAAACTCATTCGCGTTGATGTTCTTGGTGAACCTCCACTCGAACATATGTTTTGTAGTTAGCATTGTGAGCTCATATTTGGTTGAGCCTCACTAGATTGGTGCCAAGAATCTTCTGAGATGTCTTCAGGACACAATCTCTCATGGATTGAGATACACTGTCGGAAATATGAAACTGCATGACTATTTGAATGTTGATTAGGCAGGTAGTGTGGAGGATCACTGGAGCACTTTTTAGTGTTGTTTCTCTTTGGATTCTGCTTCGATATCATGGATGAGCAGGAAGCAGAAGTCGGTTGTCATAAGCACTGCCGAGACCGGATACATATCTACGAGTATGATCTCGTATGAAGCTGCCTGGTTGGGGAAGCTCTTCAGTGAGTTGTTTGAACACATACCACTGTGATTCTCTGTCACAACTACAGGAGGGATTCGATTATTGAGGAATCCCATATTCATCGATTGCTCCAGTAGATAGACATCATCTGGGATATGGTAAGTCGATGAGCAAGGAGGCTCCATCACATTAAGATGATGTACAAGTCGATACACCTTGTCAAAGCCCGGAGGAAAGATCTAATATGTAATTTTCCCAAACGACATGGAGTCGTCAAGGAACCCTTGTACAAGGGTCCTGCATGTTGCATACATTGAGCTCTAGGAGCTCTAAGGGCTTGTGTTTCTTACTGGAGCAACATACGACCACAAGTTGACTCACCCTCCCCTGGTGGTGCGCACTGGAACAAGATTATTCACTCTCTTGTGGGACAAGATGATTCGCTCTCTTGTGGAGCAGGATTAATGCGTTCTCCTGTGAGGCCTGGATTGATGTGTTCTCCATGGCGATTGCAGCAGTATTGATGTGTACTCCTGTGAGGCCTGGATTGATGTGTTCTCCTGTGAGGCCCGGATTGATGTGTTCTCCTGTGAGGCCTGGATTGATGTGTTCTCCTGTGAGGCCCGGATTGATGTGTTCTCCTGTGAGGCCTGGATTGATGTGTTCTCCATGGCGGCGTGGATTGATGTGTTCTCTATGGCGATTGTAGCAGGATTGATGTGTTCTCCTCTGAGGACGGGTTTGATTAAGTTCTCCTGTCGAGACATCCTACCCATGCAGTCTGGGACTCATCGGTAGTACCTCTCATCTGGTCAATGAGCAGGAATGAAGTTAGAGACCATAGTAGTACCGATGGACGCATCATTGTATCTACTGTACTCCCTACGCTAGGATGACCTCCATTAATCTGGGATCCATGATACTAGTTTGGGATCAATGATATTGGTCTGGGACCAGTGGTAGGAGTGGTACATTCTATGACACTGACTTCGGGTTGGTTGTTACTGGTCTGGGACCAGTGGTATGCACTCTGAGACTGACTTTGATTCAATGGACGATGTTACTGGTTTGGGACCAGTGGTACGAGTTGCACTCACTATGACGTTGACTTTGGGTTGGTTGAGACTGGTCTGGGACCAGTGGTACAGACTGAGACTGACTTTGAGTCAGTATGATACATCCTCGATCATTTCTTCTTCTTCAAAATTCAGACAAAAGCAGAGCAGAACAGAACAAAGCAGAGTAGAGCATAAGAGAGCAGAACCGTACAGATCAGTACAGGGCAGAACAAGACAAAGCAGAACAGGGAAAATAGAGCAAACCAGAGCAAGGGTAAGTTGTACAGGGTAGTGCATTTGATGGATGAATAGTAGCGACTGCCAGACAGATTGCAGATGAAGTTCTACCTAGTTGAGAGGGAGTGCTAAAATTGGCAACTAGAGCCAAACTTCATGTGGGTCATCTTATTCATGGCTGATAATATGTTCATTAGATTCCTCTCGTCAAGAGGTGTAGGATTGATATAAAGATCATCCGATTTCGATAAGTATTCATGGAGATATGAATTTATTTTGATTATGGAATTATTATCAAGCCGACCTACAACTCATGTAGGCTCAGAAGCCCAACAGTCGCATCTATTCAAACACCAACGCTGTGTATAAATACAGGACTTTTCCTCATTTGGACTCACTCATCTCATCACATCTCTATATCTCTCTACGGCACAGAAAAGAGTCTCTTCTCTACTGCGCAGAAAAGGGTCTCTCCCTCACACATGTGAAGCCGGAAGCTGCTAAAACTAAAGTTGCAACTGCAGAAGTAAGGTTTGACCTGCATGGACCAGAAGATCTCATTTGAACTACATTGTAGGTTCATTTGAACCTCCTCTGAAAGCCGCAACTTTTGGTGGTGGAATCAAGCCAATCCGACGGACGGTTTTCAAGATATCGAATGCCCTAGTTTGAAAGAAGTTGTTGAAACTGACGCTGCAACTGCAGAAGTAAAGTTTGACCTGCGTGGACCAGAAGATCTCCGCATCTGCACTACGTTGTAGGTTCATCTGAACCTCCTCTGAAAGCCGCAACTTTTGGTGGTGGAATCAAGTCAATCCGACGAACGGTTTACAAGATATCGACTGCCCTAGTTTGAAGGAAGTTGTTGAAATTGAAGCTGCAACTGCAGAAGTGAAGTTTGACCTGCGTGGACCAGAAGATCTCCTCATTTGAACTGCGTTGTAGGTTCATCTGAACCTCCTCTGGAAGCCGCAACTTTTGGTGGTGGAATCAAGCCGGTCTGACGGTCGGTTTGTGAGATATCGTCTACCCTAGCTTGATGATGAATACGCTAATGTTGATGTTGTTGATCTAGGGTTTGCTACTGCTGATATAAATCAGATTTATTGTACTATTTCTCTCTACCGAATTATTGAAGATAAAAGAAGATTTGATCAAAGGGTTCCCCACACATTGTGGGGTTTGTCCCTAGCTAGCCACCACATCATGTGTCTCTTGTCTTGGCCTGTTTTCTGTCGATCGTTTAATGTTCTATCTGCACTCTACTTTATGTACATGTGATTGCTAATCTGTGGAATATAATAAGAAAAAGAAGTAAATTGTTATAAGCATAGAACATATTATAACTTAACAGCATGCGGTTGCAGTCGAAAAATTCATGTGTCAACCCAGCAATTGGAAACCAAAACCCTAATCCACACGTGCGAGCTTTGAACCCTGCAATTTCGGACCTATACGAACCAATATACGTGACCCACCTTCAATCCTATGCGAAGCAAACTAAAGAATAGAGAAGAAAAATGCTTGATGATGACCTCCAATGAGATTCACTTGACTTGTATCTATGAGCATCCAAGGGTGTCAAATTTCTCTTTTGGGCCAACCTATCTTTTTGTGCACATGTGGGTTTCCATATTAAAAATATATTTTCCCTTAACCAAATTAAATTCTTCCAAGGGCTATCCACAGGGTCTTGGATAGACGGTGATCGGGTGCTATGTTAAGGCACTCCTTGATGTGAAGTCACCGGTTCAATTCCCTGCCCCGAGCGGGGTGATATATTGGACATGATGAAGATATAGTCCTGCCAAGCTTACAAAAAAAAATCTTCCAAGGGCTAGAAGAGGTCTTCCTTGATGAGGAAGATTGTCTAATGGAGGGAATTTATCCCTGGGCTATCAACTTAACACTCCTTCTCAGCTAGGAAGAAATTACCGATCACAACATATGTCCCATCACAGGTATCTCGACATCATGAACTGTCGTCTTTGCTCATCTCTGCTCATACCTGCTTATCTTTGCTTATCTTTGCATGTCTTCTGCTCATATGTTGAACACACTCGAATCTAAAAGAAGAAGAATTTAACATCGGAGGAGAGCCCAAGCTGCCACCCTCAATAACATCAGAGAGCTTAGCTCAATCCAGAACAACATCAAGAAACGAACCTTGCTCAACCTGGAACCACATCAGGGAGCCGATCTCAACCGGAAATCCACTAACAATGAGGAAGGTCCTATGGGACACTCTCACCTCATGTCTATGACAATGAGGAAGGTCTTATGGGACACTCTAACCCCAAGTCATCTCATAGGGGAGCATATGTCTTCCATCCTATGTCGAGCAATAGGCCTGATATAATATCTCATCCATCCTATTACCTATTGATCTTCCCAACAATGACCCTCAAGAGTCATGTGGTAGAACACTTGCATCACAATCCAACTTGGGTGAGATACCTGACATAACAAAGGTAAGGATCACACACCCCCAAGCCTCCTCAACCCATTCGCTAGATGGGGAGGGACAATCCCGACAACCTCGGCTTGTGGGTATGATGCCAACTAGGGTATACTCTGCTAGTCCAAGATAAGGGAGCATACATCTTCCACCCTGTGGGTGACAGATAAGGGCGATACCCTATTGTCCAGAGATCCCTCAACGCTCCATTCCCTCCTTGGGGAGCTCAACCAAAGGAGAAGAGTTATGTACAGTGTTGTCGATCAACGACCCTTGCCCAAGAGGGTCACATCCATCAATCCATGCTGCTCCCTGTAGATCATAAGCATCATACAATGTGCTCATATCTTGTATCGGCTCAAATAGTTCACATAAGGGTTCAATCATACTGCTTTATGCAGTTCTTTCGAGCAGAAGTCCTTTGTTTTCCTATTCATACGGAACATCAAATCAAATATTATGTAAGAGCAAATACATCTCATAAAAAGGATACCTTATTCATCTTTCCTACCATAGAGGAAGCGACCACAAGCCTAAGCTTGTCTCATACAGCAGGATTGTCTCAATATATGGGGATATCTCTATCCTAGCTATATGTATGGGATTCTTTGCCAATCGGATCCAACTCTTCTTGTCGCAATATATCACTGCCATATCCAGAACCTAGTCAAGCAACTCTCTAAACGCTTCCTTAACCAAATTGTCTCACACATAGCCATGCTAGCAACAATGTACTCAATCTCAATCGTGCTTAAAACTATGGACTTCTAATACCTACTCATCCAAGATGTCATGGCAGATCCCAAACTAAAGCAACACCCAAATGTGCTCTTTTTATCAATAATATATCTAGCCCGATTAATATCAGTGTATCCATGCAATCGTACATCTCCAGCAGAATGTTTGAGACCAAGATTGATCGTCCCATGTAGATTATTTCAAAAGGTGCTTGGCCGCAACTCAATTTGTACTCAAGGTGTTTACTAGAAAGCATATACCAAACGGGTGTTCTCAAGGAACATCAATGCCTCAATCAACTATCGGTACTCAGAGGAGTCTGCCAAGTTAGGTCCAACAATATCTTTGCATAATTCAATTCCATCGAGGTGTCCAAGGATTTGCATTATGTCTTTCCAAATCTCTCCAATAGCTTCATGTTTTCCTTGAGAAAGGAAGAGTTCTTCGGGTCTTTGCCAAACTTCTAATCCCATAAAGTAATGCATTATGCCAATATCCTTCATCTCAAACTTCGAGGCCAACTCCCTCTTACTTTGATCATCAGAGGCTCATTACCTATCAAGAATAGATCATCAACATATAAAACCAAAATCAAAGGCATACCTTGGACCTCTTTGAAGTAGAGGTACAAATCGACACGACTTCCAAGATTTATTAGGTAGCTTGTCAATGCATACATACCAAGTTCGAGGAGGTTGCTTCAAACCATATAATGATTTCTATAGACATGACACTAATTAAACCAATATACCCGGCGTCAAAAAAATCAGTACTTGTGCAATGAAAGCAACGAACTCTACTTATCAAGCCTTAAATGTCAAAACTAATATCAAAGCCATGAAGGTTTTTGCCAACATCACTATTAAACTTTTCAATCCAAGCCAAACCAAGTTAATATCAAAGCCATAGAAAATAGCATTGTCAAACACTTCAAAGTAGAGTTCACACTCAAGTACCAGGTTACAACCTTATCTGTTGTTATGTCAACAACTGTCATTTACCAAGCAATATCATGTCAAACTTCATCAGGTCATCCACATGATCATAATATGAATCATTTCTACCACAAAATGTGAATGCATACACCAAGGAAAAATCATATAAGATTTTGCTATCCATTCATTGTGAAATCTACATAATAACCAGAATAGAAATTACTACATACTGAGGAGTAATCCTTTGCTAACATACTAACTCTAATGATCAAATCAGGACAAGTGACATACCGATATGTAGACCCCTACAAACACAAGATGAGCTAAGACATTCATATTCTCTACAACATAAAGATCTTTGTATAAGATAGTAACCATGTCAATTATGAAATTTTCCTCAAGATTTTGTTAGCCCTGTAACATAAGTAAGAGTAAATTCCAAAAGGTAGGTCACTTCACATTTTCTAAAGTGGTCTTGCTATCAAACAACCTTGATTTTGATCCCTGCAACAAATCAAATATCATGTAGATCTTACTGTTCATTTTTTGCCATGCGCTTCATGACTATAAGTATGTCATACTCCTGACGCACACCTCATTTCATACATAATATTTCCATTTTTGTATCCTACAGGCTCAGTCACACCCATAGGCCTTCTTTCGTGCGGCTAGGAGACCTATACCCACAACCTTAAGCCTTTCTCCCAACCGCTGGGGCTTTGGACTAGGAAAAACTTGTTAAAATTGGCAACTAGGGCCAAACTTCATGTGGGTCATCTTATTCATGGCTGATAATATTTTTATTAGATTCCTCTTATCGAGAGGTGTAAGATTGATATAAAGATCATCTGATTCCGATAAGTATTCATGGAGATATGAATTTATTTTGATTATGGAATTATTATCAAGCCGACCTACAACTCATGTAGGCTCAGAAGCCCAATAGTGGCATCTATTCAAACATCATCATTTGTGTATAAATACAAGAGGACTTTTCCTCATTTGCACCCGCTCGTCTCATCACATCTCTCTCTCTCTACTGCGCAAAAAAGAGTCTCTTCTCTATTGCGCAGAAAAGGGTCTCTCCCTCACACATATGAAGCCAGAAGCTACTGAAACTGAAGCTGCAACTGCAAAAGTAAAGTTTGACCTGCGTGGACCAGAAGATCTCCTCGTTTGAACTGCGTTGTAGGTTCATCTGAACATCCTCTAAAAGCCGTAACTTTTGGTGGTGGAATCAAGTCAATCCGACGGACGATTTGCAAGATATCGACTGCCCTAGTTTGATGGAAGCTGCTGAAACTGAAGCTACAACTGCAGAAGTAAAGTTTGACCTACGTGAAACAGAAGATCTCTCATCTGAACTGCATTGTAGGTTCATCTGAAGCTCCTCTGAAAGCCGCAACTTTTGGTGGTGGAATCAAGTCAATCCGATAGACGGTTTGCAAGATATCGACTGCCCTAGTTTGAAGGAAGCTGCTGAAACTTAAGCTGCAACTGCAGAAGTAAAGTTTGACCTGTGTGGACCAGAAGATCTCTTTATCTGAACTGCGTTGTAGGTTCATCTGAATCTCCTCTGAAAGCTGCAACTTTTGGTGGTAGAATCAAGCCGATCCGACGGTCGGTTTGTGAGATATCGATTGCCCTAGTTTTGATGATGAAGCCGCTAATGCTGATGCTGCTAATCTAGGGTTTGCTACTGCTGATATAAATCAGATTTATTGTACTATTTCTCTCTTCTGAATTATTGAAGATAAAAGAAGATTTGATCAAAGGGTTTCCCCACACATTGTGGGGTTTGTCCTTGGCTAGCCGCCACATCTTGTGTCACTTGTCTTGGCTTGTTTTCTGTCGATCTTTTAATGTTCTATATGCACTTTACTTTATGTACATGTGATTGGTAATCTGTGAAATATAATAAGAAAAAGAAGTGAACTATTATAAGCATAGAACATACCATAACTTAACATGGTATCAAAGCTAAGGTGAAGACAAAGCCCGAGCAAGAGTAAGAGCAACCATTGAAGAGAAGGTTGGCAAGGCTATCCTAAAAGAACTATGAGGTCCTCAACACTCTTTCCTGCTGAAGACAAGCTCCGTGAGAAAGCTAACTATCACGGATGGAAGATGTCTATCGATCTAACCCTAGAAGATCAAGGAGTATTGGACCATGTAAGAGGCAATATTATTGAGCCTCCATCAAATGCATCCACTACTGCCTGGAACAAATGGAAAAATGGAGAAGTCAAAACAAAGAAGATCATCTGGGACTCTATCGACAAGCACTTGGTGGCCTACATCTCTGAAGTGGTCACCTCCAAGGAAATCTACGATAGACTGGTGATTATATTTAAAGTTATGATGCAAATCAAGTTTTGTTTCTTAGAAATAAGCTGAGGGAAATCACGAAGGGTAAAGATGAGAGTATGCAAGCATACTTCTTAAGAATCACCGAGATCAAGAACGATCTCCTATCTATTGGGGATACTATTACTGACAGAGAAATGGCACTCATGACTCTTGGAAGACTACCATCTGAATAGTACGTGTTCAGGACTACTCTTCTGAACAATAATGTAATTCTTGGTTTCGCAGAATTGATGGCTAGATGCATTCAAGAAGAAACAACGGTAGAAGAGCAAGAAATGGCCATGCCTAAAGGTCCTCTTGCTGCCTTTTCCTCTCATGCTAAGAAAATAAATAATTCCGAGACTAAATCAAAAGAAAAGTCTGGACCTATGGGTGGAAGAAAAGGACGATGTTACATTTGTGATAAAGTAGGTCACTATGCAAGGGAGTGCCCTGATAGAGATGACTCACACCGGGACGATGATCAAAATCCCTCTGATGGCAATAAAGGAATGACAAATTCAATAGCAAAGGTAAGAGGAGAGCTGGGAATCAAGGAAGAGGACAACCATTCAAGAAGGCTAGAAATTTCAGGATGTATTAAATGCACCTGACCTCTGCAAGAACCCGGTGTCCATCTTGGCAATGGAAGACAAAGGCTACAAGGTAACCTTTAGCGATGGCAAGGTACATGTATCGAAAAACAATGTTAAAGATGCCTTTACTCTTGGGTTTCGTGTTGATTCATTATATCAGGTCGATGGAAGTCCGCTAGGTGTCATGTCTTATGACACATCTCTTCAGTCCAAACTTTGGCATCGGAGGTTTGCCCCCCTTCATTAAAAAGCTCTACTCGGTGTAAGACAAATGGTGACAGGGATGCTTGAATTCCGAGTAGAGAAGGAAGGTGCATGTCCAGGATGTGCCGAAGGAAAGCTCAAAAGGGGACCATTGCCCTCAAGCCAAAGCAAGACCTCCGATCTATTACAGTTGGTTCACTCAGGCATATCTGAGGCTGGCATTAAGAGGGAGACTACTACACCAAATACTCCTGACCATAATGGTGTGGTGGAAAGGAAGAACCATACGATTGTGGAAGCTGTCTCTATGGGTATATGATGTAACAATGCCTGATCTGTAGGAACCCATGGATCCTATTTATCCACCTGAGCCTTCCTCTTCTAGGAAGAGGCCTTCATGGCTTAGGGGGACACTTGATGATGCTGAAGGACATGCTACACCCCGAGGAACCTTTCGTGAAAGTAAGAAACCTAACAGGTATCAGGGATACCTGACCATCATGAGCATGATCATCCAAAATGAGCCTTCATCATTCTCAGGTGTCGTCAAGCATCAAGTATGGAAGGATGCTATGACCAAAGAATATGAGTCTATTATGGAGAATGATGTCTGAGAAGTAGTTCCCAGACCCCAGGACAAGACAATTTTTACTTCAAAATGGCTTTACAAGATAAAGCTGCAGCAAATAGAAGTACAAAATAGTATAAGGCTCGTTTTGTTGCTCGTGAAGGAAGGTATAGACTATGATGTGATATTTGCACCTGTTACCAGATATACGACCATCTGCTTGATCATAGCCCTTGTGGCTTCACAAGGATGGAACCTACATCAGATGGATGTCAAGACCGCGTTCTTGCACGGTTCGACTAAAGAAGAGGGCTATGTGGAGCAACTCGAAGGGTTTGAGATTTATGATTGAAAATCTCATATAGGCAGGTTGAAGAAGGCTCTCTATGGGCTGAAGCGAGCACCCCGAGCATGGTATGAGAGGATCGATAGCTACTTGATGAAGTTGGGATTCACTAGGAGTGAAGTCGATCATATCCTTTACCTTAAGGTTGAAGATGACAAGCCTCTCATACTGGTGTTGTATGTGGATGACCTCTTTCTAGCAGGTGCGTACCCTGTCATTCACAAATGTAAGAGGGAGTTGGCCTCTGAATTTGAAATGAAGAACCAAGGACTTGAGGTGTGGCAGAAGGCAAGGGACATTTTCCTATCTCGAGGAAAATATGTGGTGAAGATTCTGAAAAGATTTGGTATGATGGATTGCAAGCCTGTGACTACCTCGAGGATCTTAACTTTCAGAAGTTATATGGTAGTGATGTCGGACCAGATTTGGGAAATGCCTCTGAGTTTTAAAAACTCATTCGTGTTGATGTTCTTGGTGAACCTCCGTCCGAACATATGTTTTGCAATTAGCATTGTGAGCTCATATTTGGTTGAGCCTCACTACTTTGGTGCCAAGAATCTTCTGAGATGTCTTTAGGACACAATCTCTCATGGATTGAGATACATTGCGGGAAATATGAAACTGCATGATTATTTGAATGATGATTAGGCAGATAGTGTGGAGGATCACTGGAGCACTTTTAGTGCTATTTCTCTTTAGATTCTGCTTCGATATAATGGATGAGCAGGAAGCAGAAGTCGGTTGCCATAAGCACCGCCGAGACCAGATACATATCTACGAGTATGATCTCGTATGAAGCTGCCTAGTTGGGGAAGCTCTTCAGTGAGCTGTTTGAACACATACCATTGTGATTCTCTGTAACAACCAGAGGTGGGATTCAATTATTGAGGAATCTCGTATTCGTCGATTGCTCCAGCAAATAGACATCATCTGCGATATGGTAAGTCGATGAGCAAGCATGCTCCATCGCATTAAGATGATGTACAGGTCGATACACATTGTCAAAGCCCCGAGGAAAGATCTAATCTGTGATTTTCCCAAACGACTTGGAGTCATCACGAAACCCTTGTACAAGTGTCATGTGTGTTGCATACATTGAGCTCTAGGAGCTCTGAGGGCTTGCGGTTCTTATTGGACCAACATACGACCACAGGGTGACTCACCCTCCCCTGGTGGTGCACACTGGAACAAGATGATTCGCTATCTTGTGTGACAAGATGATTTGCTCTCCTGTGGAACAGGATGATTTGCTCTCCTGTGTAGCAGGATGATTAGTTCTCCTGTGAGGGCTGGATTGATGTGTTCTCCATGGCGATTGTAGCAGGATTGATGTGTTCTCCTGTGAGACCTGGATTTATGTGTTCTCCATGGCGATTGTAGCAGGATTGATGTGTTCTCCTGTGACACCTGGATTGATGTGTTCTCCATGGTGATTGTAGCAAGATTGATGTGTTCTCTTGTGAGGACGAGATTGATTAAGTTCTCCTATCGAGACATCCTACCCATGCAATCTGGGACTCATGGGAAGTACCTCTCATCTGATCAATGAGCAGGGAAATGAAGTTAGGGACCATAGTAGTACCGATGGACGCATCGTTGTATCTACCGTACTCCCTATGCTAGGATGACCTCCATTGATCTGGGATCAATGATACTGGTCTGGGACCAGTGGTAGGAGTGTTATATTCTATGACACTGACTTCGGATCAGTTGAGACTGGTCTGGGACTAGTGGTACACACTCTGAGACTGACTTTGAGTCAGTGGAGGATGTTATTGGTCTGGGACCAATGGTAGGAGTTGTACATGCTATGACGCTGACTTCGGGTCGGTTGAGACTGGTCTAGGACCAATGGTACATACTCTGAGACTGACTTTGAGTCAGTATGATACATCCTCGATCATTTCTTCTTCTACATAATTCGGACAAAAGCAAAGCAGAACAGAACAATGCAAGAGCAGAGCAGAACAATACAGATCAGTACAGGGCAGAACAAGACAAAGCAGAACAAGCAGAATAGAGCAGAGGAGGGCAAGGGTTAGGCTGTACACAGCAGTGCATTTGATGGATGAATAGTAACGACCGATAGACAGATTGCAGATGAAGTTCTCCCTAGTTGAGAGGGAGTGTTAAAATTGGCAACTAGGGCCAAACTTCATGTGGGTCATCTTATTCATGGTTGATAATATTTTTATTAGATTCCTCTCGTCGAGAGGTGTAAGATTGATATAAAGATCATCCGATTCCGATAATTATTCATGGAGACATGAATTTATTTTGATTATGGAATTATTATCAAGCCGACCAACAACTCATTTAGGCTCAGAAGCCCAATAGTCGCATCTATTCAAACGTCATCATTTGTGTATAAATACAAGAGGACTTTTCCTCATTTGCACTCACTCGTCTCATCACATCTCTCTCTACTGAGCAAAAAGGAGTCTCTTCTCTACTGCGCAGAAAAGGTCTCTCTCTCACACATGTGAAGCCGGAAGCTGCTGAAACTGAAGCTGCAACTGCAGAAGTAAAGTTTGACCTGCGTGGACCAGAAGATCTCCTCCTCTAAACTGCACTATAGGTTCATCTTACCCTCCTCTGAAAGCTGCAACTTTTGGTGGTGGAATCAATTCAATCTGACGGACAGTTTGCAAGATATCGACTGCCCTAGTCTGCAGGACGCTGCTGAAACTGAAGCTGCAACTGCAGAAGTAAATTTTGACCTGCATGGACCAAAAGATCTCCTCATCTAAATTGCGATGTAGGTTCATCTGAACCTCCTCTAAAAGCCGCAACTTTTGGTGGTGGAATCAATTCAATCCGACAGATGGTTTGCAAGATATCGACTGCCCTAGTTTGAAGGAAGCTGTTGAAACTGAAGTTGCAACTGCAAAAGTAATGTTTGACCTGTGTGGACCAGAAGATCTCATCTGAACTGCGTTGTAGGTTCATCTGAATCTCCTCTGAAGGCTACAACTTTTGGTGGTGAAATCAAGCCGATCCGACGGTCAGTTTGTGAGGTATCGACTGCCCTAGTTTTGATGATGAAGCCGCTAACGCTGATGCTGCTGATCTAGGGTTTGCTACTGCTGATATAAATCAGATTTATTGTACTATTTCTCTCTGTTGAATTATTGAACATAAAAGAAGATTTGATCAAAGGGTTTCCCCACACATTGTGGAGTTTGTCCCTGGCTAGCCGCCACATCTTGTGTCTCTTTGTCTTGGCTTGTTTTCTACCGATCTTTTAATGTTCTATATGCACTTTACTTTATGTACATGTGATTGCTAATCTGTGGAATATAATAAGAAAAAAAAGTAAATTGTTATAAGCATAGAACATACCATAAATTAACAAAACCCTCTCAACTCAGATCAGAACTTGTCAAAACTAAACATCAGATGATCATCTATTCATGCCCATAAACCTTGCTTCAACAATCAAGAGTCTTCTATTTATTTACTATAAATAATAATGGGTGTTGGGCTCTCATGGAGTTTCTCCCTATGAATGGAAAGCCTCTTCAATCATCAGTCAAGACGTCAACCCGTCTATCATAATACTATCACCAAAACCATGAGATCACAGATTCGCAACTATATCTTGTTTTCAAACATATATGCATCATAGTCATAACAAATCGTCATCAGTCGCTTCGCTATCAAAAATGAACTTATCGTCAAATATTCATCAAAGGTTAGTGTCATATAAGTGTATCTTCATACTTCAAGGATCATAATCACAACATCATTGCTTCAATCATTAAGTCAGGACATCCAATTTTACCTCTTGTTAAATTTACTAAGCTTAACAAAACCTAACCAAGATCAACAAGAAGATCTTGAGTATCAATCTTATTGTCACACTTTTATCATCAAGCTTACCATGCTTATCACAAGCATTAATAATCAAGTTACCATATAACAAAATCAAAGTTTCTATCATTCTTTATAAAATCCGGAAATCCACCACATCTAATAAAATGGAAGATACTTGCCAAATATCTCTAATATATCACATATACCAGAAATCAAATTCCCTTTTATATGCATGCATGAGTCTTTTATGAAGGTGATATTGTCAATACACCTTAGGGCTTAACTTGTCATCCACTCTTGCAGCTAAGTCATAACAATGAAACAATATACTACACATACGTTGTAGTATTCATATACCTTTGCAACTTGTAACACTTATTTGTCATTGGCAGTTGTTGTACTTGCATATTGTAATTTCCAGATGCTACTTTGAAATTTTTCAAAAACTTTCCTTAGGTACTTCTTTCCTTTTCCGACACCAGCTCTTCTCTTCCTGCACTAGCTCTCTTTTCTTGCAGCTTAGATGATCCTTAAGAAGGATCAACTTTTCACATCTCAGGGAGAGGTTAGAAGTATTCACATACTCAAATATTCATGCAGGAAGTATATGCAATAATCAAAACAATAAGTCTAGTATCACAAAGAAATAACATAAATCTAAAGGGTACTTATCTTTGACGAAAAGTGATCTTCTCCCTCTTGAACCAGGTATTGTCCATTATCCATGTAGCAATGTTGCCTATAATATTTCCATTGACCTTATCAGCAACCAAGCTTAATTGAGGTTATCCCCTCTAAGGTTACTCTAAACCAACACAATTGCTAGAACAACTTGTAACTAGTCATGCTAGGCTTTCAAGATTGCAAAACTCAAGGCTTTATCATATTCTAGGGTTTCAAACCCTAACCTCATGTAATCCATCAAACCCTAATAACTAGAATGCCTAGGGTTTTCTGAAACCGTGTTAATTTTTTTTAGGGCTATATTATTCTTTGCTTTGATAATTGCATTTCATTATTTACATATTGAATTCACCCCACAACATCATAATATCATTAGCAGCGTATGCAATTATATAGAAAGAACAATATCATCATCAATGCAGTGCAACATAAAGGAACAATAGAAGAAAAGCATTCACATAGAGTCACCAGGATTGGTCGGAGACCAGGGCAAAACCCTGCAAGGGGGAAAACCCTTTCAAATTCTTCCTCTTATTAGATTGTCATAAAATCTTCAGTAAAGAGAGTACAATAATCCATTTCTTCATTCACAAGACTATCTAGCAAACTTAACCAAAGATGAACCCAGCAATAATACTAATCGAAACCATGATCCAGAAGCCTACAGTCAACTGTCAACATCTGTGGTCAACTGCCGAAATCTGCAATCAAGTATCAAATGAAACCTTGGGTGCCAATCGCAAGGAGGGAGAGTCATGTGTGTGGCTAAAACTTTTCGGTCGCAGGATAGGCTTGTATGCGTGCGGTTAGAGCCAAAAATGCTTGTGTCAACCTTGCAGCTGGAAACCAAACCCTAATCCACATGTGAGAGCCTCGGACCCTGCAGCTTCAGACCTATACAAACCAATATCTGTGAGCCACCTTCAAACTTGTGCAAACCAAACCAAAGAAGAGAGAAGAAGATGTTTGATGATGATCTCCAAATGAGGGTCACTTGACTTGTATTTATAGCCATCCAATTGTTTCCAATTTCCCTTTTGGGTCGACCTGTCCTTTTGTGCACATGTGGGTTTCCATATTAAAATATATTTTTCCTTAACCAAAATAAATTCTTCCAAGACCTATAAGGGGTCTTCCTTGATGAGAAAAATCATCCAATGGAGGATATTTGTCGCTGAGCTGCCAGATTAACATAACAAAGTACATGTACCCCTACTAATAAGAGAGGTGAGAAAGCTCAATACCCATGAGTAGTTGTAGACGTATTTTGTGATACATTGGGCATGCTCTATAGTGTTCTTTACCCAATTCACTTTGTCTATGTCCTCAAGCATGATGTCTAAGCAATGTGCAGCACATGGGCTCTAAAATGTGAACCTATATTTAATCTTTATCATCATTCCAAAAAGAACACAGTTTGAGACTTTATCTGTGATGACCTGCACAACATTCTCCTCCCCCATTGTCCTAACCATCTCCAAAATCTCAAATAACATATTTGCATCTTTCACCTATCATATGCATTAATTGATCGCAAAAGCATGTGTTACTGCTCAAACTAGCAGGGGTCCTAGGAGGGGATCCTGTGAAGCAACTACTAGGTCAAGGACAACAATGGAGCGATAGCCCACTATCACCTCCATTAGGGCTCCTTACTCTTTACAAGATTTCACTGATGGGAGGAGTCCAAGTATACGAGGAATCACAAGAAAGTATAGTCAATGATAAGGTAAGGAGGTGATTCCTAAGCCTATTCACAAGAGAGTCTTAATGAGATAAGTTGCTTCCTTTAGAAGCACGGTGATAGGCTCTCTATGAAGGGCTAAGAGGATCTTTAGGGCTAGAGTTTGAGAATATGTATTGCCAAGAAGGTTCCTAGACCTAGAGATCGTTATGGAAACTTGGACTCTATGTGATCTTTGTGAAATTGGCATTAATAGGATATGGGACCACACGAGACCAAGCAGACCCAAAATTAGGTCAAGAGTATGGAGTTGATCAATCAAGGAGGGGCTTGACCTAATTAGGGAAGAGAAAAGGATCAAAGGAGAAATTTTCTTTTGATTTGAACACAATGATCCAAATGAAGCAACTAACTATGGGAAACCTAGGGCAAGACACGATCTTCGAAGTAAGGATTGATGTGACTCAAGATCCCACCGTCGGATTTTCTTGAAATTTGGAGGGCTTCTAGAGGAGACCTCAGTGCAATCATGGGCAAGAGATTGAAGTCTTTTGATGGCTAGAACATGAGATAAGTGATGCCCTAAGTGACCTATAGAGGCAAGGCCTAGAAAGAGAATGACAGTGTAAGAAATATGTGTTTTAAAGTGACCACCTATGGAAGGATTAGTGCCTTGTCCTTTGGGTGAGATGGAGTCAGGGGAATTGATGGTTTGGAAGAGGTTTACCCAATCCAGGAGGTCTTCAAGCAACTTCGCAAGGCATCAGGGCATGAAAGCAGCTACTTGAGATCCTTATTCTTCGATATGCAGTAATTGATGATTTATCAAGATGTATTTTAAACAAATAATCTCTAGGAACATTCAGCCATTCACACGTGGCCCATGCAATGATACAACGCTATAAAAGATCAAAATTCCCACAATTTCGCATAAGAAAACAGTAAATTTCAGACTTGTATAGTGAAAATCCCAACGACATACATGTGACAAAGTAGATAACATGAATAAGCATGAAAAGAGTACTTACATGTGCAAAAAGGTATATCCAATCATCATATTATGCCAATAATGAAGCTCCAAGACGAGAAATAGATCCAAACATCAAAATTCATCCATAATATCCAAACTCATCCTCCAGAAGGAATAGCGAAAATCTCACAAGAGCCAATGGCCCAATCCAAGTAATGATGATGAAAAAGAATCACCTCACTTGTATTGATAGCATCACTAATGAATTCGATTTAGCTAATTTTGCCTACTTAAGCCGCTAGAATAAAATAATGTGCATAATAACAATACTTTTGGTAATAAGCCCACAAAATAGCTCAATAACATAAAGATAAACCTCTCAAGAGGGCAAAATGATCAACATAATGAGTCATTGGGCCATTGAGAAGGCCAAATGAAGTCCAAGGGGTGCCTTGATGTGAAGATGTGTTGAAGAAAAGTGTAACTAGGTTCGGTATTTGTAAATGTAATTTTGATCTTTGTACTTATCAAGAAAAAGAAATATTATTTTTGTAAATTATTCGAATGAGTTTCTTGCTCATTCCATAGGCCTAGGAAAGTCAAAGAATCAAATTCATGTTAAAGAACTCTTCTTGAGCATGAATATGGGTCAACCTAGTGTCAAGTAGCCCCCCAAGACAAGCACCATCCTCCAAAGAAGAAGACTGCCAGCAAAACAATGTGAAAGACAATCAAGTTGGCTTCAAAGTATATATAGATGACATGTCGGCTCAATAAAAGGACGCAATGGTTCACTAAGTTCACATCGGCTTGCATACATGGACTAACACCTATAAATATGCAGTTGGAGTAATCACAGGAGGACATAACTTTAGATCACTCTTAAACTTCGATGGCATAGTAAGGATCTCTATGATAAACACAATGACATCTTCATCTCTGAAATCTCGGGCAAGCACAGTGACACATAATCTCGGGTTTCTCTGTGATTCTTTGTGGGAAAAAGGACTTTGGATACATATGCTATCTTCGGTGATGGTCACAGTGAAATATAACAGTTTCATGACCACAGTCTCTTCTCGATTTCAGTGACTACTGTCTTGGAAGTTACAGTCTCGGCACACATATGAAGAACCTCAGTCATACTCTATCTCGGCTTATATATATATATATATATATATATACACAGTCACAGTCTTGATTTTACAATCTTGATGTATCTACGATGGAGAGGATCATACAATCTCGGCATATCATCAAGACACAGTCATGATCTAAGTATAGTCACAACCACGCTGTCAGGAAGATCTTTGTAGTAGTGCAACAAGATGACACAATAAGGATGTTGTAGTTGAGATGATGCAACGATGATCTATGTGAAGATGGAGTAATGGTGTAGAAGCAATGATCTCATTGTCATAATGAGTATCTCAGTAGAGGCACAATAATGCTCTCAGGGATGACAACAGCAAGGAAGATCTCAATGGTGCAGTGATGATGAACTCGGCAATGACAAAGAAGAGGATTGGTATCTTGATCTTGAAGCAGCATTGTAGGTCAAGGGTCATAGTCTTATTATTCGTCAATTGGAATCTCTATAAGAAGAATTTTGTGCGGGTTTTCCTCTCCAAGAGGGAGAGGTTTTGGCCCTCGCAAAATGCCAACATCTTGTGTTCTTGTCTCTTTGTTTTGGTAGCTATTTGATGAAGTAAGAAATACACACACTAATGATATCAAGTAAAATATTGAGCTAATAAGCTAAAGATAAAATACCTCACAGATAGTTATCATGCTAGGAAGAATCTAATCAACTCTAACTGCCCTTGATTCTTCAACATGGTATAAGAGTTATGGTTACAGTCAAAGTTAGGGCAAAAAAGAGACATTTCAAGGATCAAGTTTCTAGCAAGGCATCACTGCAAGTTGAAGGACATCAAGATCTGCATTAAAGAAACAAACCCTAATCTTGATCAAACCCTAGCAATTTACAATAGAAGTCTACATCAACAAGTTTTTCTATCCAATCAAGGAGACAGCCTACAGCAGCAAGAACTTGTGTCTCCACTATCCTCATCAAAAGGACACCAAGACCCTCATCAAGATGTCTACAAAACAAGACAGCTCGAAGGATTTCGAAATGAAGATCACATCAGCTTGGAGAAAGTTGAAACCCTAGCAGCAATCCTGATCTACAAAAGAAAGCAAAGCATATTGAAGGCACTGTCATCTCCAAGGCTATGAAATCAAGCAAGGATCATCTCCTTTCCCTAGAAGAAGACCATCCAAGGAAGCAGCAAATCATCCTCATCATAAGGGAACAACATTTTCTATTTAAGGAAAGGCTTTCTCACTTGAAAGAAAACCATCCAAGAAGAAGCCCTCGTAAATATTCTTCAACCATCATCAACATGATCCAGGTGAAGATTTCATCTTCACGTGACAATTAAGTATCTTTTCATTCTATAATTAAGTTTGGTTAAATTATTTCATGATTGCAAGCACATCTATAGGTTGGAGGGGTCATCAAGATTCCTTGCATAAAGAAGGAGGATAGTCATAGTCCTCTAAGAAGTTGAAGTCAGTAAACATCTCAATAGGTCTCCTCTGAATTTATGGAAAGAATTGTTTATGAAAGATCCCCTCACATATCAATATTAGAGACATCAAAGTGATGTAGATGATAAACTCATTCTCTAAAGATACAATGAAGGTGGTCAAATGAAATCTGATCTACATGAAAGTAAAGGGTATTAAAGGATGTAGGATATCTTCCATCTACAAGACCTAGAAAGTAAGATAACCATAATGCACTAACAGATAGTCAAGGTTACAAATATCCATGGGATAAGAAGGTTACCTCATTCGACAACTTATGGTCTCTATGCTAAAAAGAGAAAGACAAGTGGATAGCAAAAGTATTGAAGGGTAAAGGACAATATCATGTGCAGAAAGAAAAGGGAAGTTTGGTCCTCAAACAAGGCAGAATAGGTACAGCTAAAATTATGGAAGATCATATCAACAGATAGATGAAGGAAGCTAAAGAAAAGGGACAAGGAAAGAGGGAGTAACAAATCTCTATGATTGGGATAATATCCCTCACAAAAGGGTCCTATCATAAGCTTATGTTATAAGATATGACAATGACGATAAGATGCATCGTAGCATCATGGAAGCATTAGAAACAAGAGCTTGTGACATCACCATGGGAATCATGAAGAACAAAAAATACATGATAGACAAAACATGAAAGATATAGCTCTTGGGAACCTCAGTGGACATTGAAAGAAAGGAAGAAGTCATCTAGGACAAGGCTCATCATACATCAAGTCAAAAAGGAAACATCTGCCAGTTGGGGATATACAAGATCCTCAAAATTCTCTGATGGAATCCTCATCGTAGGGTTCACTAATCTAGAGAGGAAGCAAGTGTTTCAACAAAAACTCCAACTTATGGAATCTATGAGATGATGGTGTGATAGCATGAAGCAGATCAAGGGATTGAAGATCTTTTCAAACAAGGTAGTTGCTGAAAAAAGTCTCGATAACCTGAAGGTAAAATAAGGTATGTATGCTTGTGTTTAATATTATAATGTAATGCCATATGGTTGCAAGTAACAGGGATCATTGCTTCTATCTTAAGAAGCATGATCTAGAGAAAAAGGATCTCCTCCTCTGAAAGGATGCAAGAAGACATAAGACACACTAGATGAAATCAACATAATATGTCCTCATATGAAGTATGAGGTGGTTGATCACAACTAAGAAACTCTAATTAAAAGCACCTAGGAATGGCATGTGTAAGGAAGGAAGAGATCATGAGATATGCAACCATGATGAAGGCAATCAACATCCAAAAGATCAAGAAGACTTGACTAGAAAATCTCCTAGAACGATATGGAGACTCTGATGGAAAAGACGTAGACCCTTGACATTGGATATCTCTTGGAAATGTGTCAACGAGAATGCAGGATGTTGATACCTACATAAAGATGTCATGATGAAGAGCCATCTAGTAAGGTACGATTTGATTCAATGATATATTTGATTTCTTGAATAATATTTGGATAAGTTCATGCAGGGCTACTTACAAGTACAACTAGCATTCATGTGATGAATGGAAGAAGCATGATGAGAAAGGAGTACTCATATGACGAAGGTTCCAAATATGAAGAAGGTCACTTTCCATGAAGAAATGAATGACATGACAGACTAAGGAGGAAAGTGATCGATGGTTGCTTCCCTACAAGAAAGAAGCTCAACTATTTTTTATGACATCAAGGAGAAAAGTTGATCAAGCAGCTGAAGGACCCATGAAGAAGAATTTGTTGATATATCAAAGAGTCCCTAGCTAAAAGGAAGCTCTGACTGGTCCCTAATCAAGAGGGATATTGGATTAGATCACCCCTGATTAAAAAGGAGTGACAATTGTGTTTTCTATTTCATGTGTCATGCACTAGACTAGGACTAACAGTCGTAAGTCTAGGTGAAAGCCATGAATGGATATGTAGACACAACATTCTTGTCTTCACCTGGAAAGAAAGAATGGAGGATTGGGTAATCATCTGGCATCAGATGCTCTTTGATGATGTCTAGGGCATCCAAGATAAGAGTAGGCAATAGGACCGATATTCTTTGAGGGTTGGGAACCCAAGATAAGAATAGCCCTAGAAGGTCACACTCAGTGAACACCCGGGTGGGTATGTACCTTGAGAGACAATGATGAAGGTGTCTATAGTCATTGGTCTTGCCAGCATTGTAGCTCATGGTCTCAAAAGAGAAAACAAAGTAACCCTGAAATGTAAATAAGATCTGTTAGCACAAGATATGTAAGATACAAAATGCTTTTGAAATAATCAACTTTATAAATCAAAACATGTGAAACATATCTTGCCAAAACCAAAAAATTAGTAATTAACTTGGAAATGTAAAAGAAAGGAAGTGCCAAACCAAGACATCAATGTGCAATTAGACTTGAAACATGAAAAGAAAACACTTGTTTGAAATGATTACAATACTTGCTTTTGGAATAGACTTTGCATATGAAAACTCAAACCATCAATAGACAAGTAAAGTAAATGTAATGGAAAGTGCTCTTGGTTAATTTTATTAATTAGCTCTACAACAAGATTACAATTTAACTCTTCAATCCTCAGACCTCACCCTTGCCCATTGAAATGGATCTCATAGTGAGGAGTGAATAGAAGAGTAGAGGATCCCTAAGATGTCTACTTCAACCAACTTATATTAGAGGTAAAATTTTAATGAGGCTTGGAGCCATCCTACACTAAAATGCCTAGAGGAAATGCAAATTGTGTTAATGCCCCAAATTAAAATAATGATACATGCAATTGCTTCAAAGAGATTGATTTGCAATTCTTGAAAATGAAACAGTGTTCAACATAAGTTGCAATTATAACTTCAATTGGAGGAATAAAATTAGCTTACAAGTGTTGCATGTGTTTCATCAATGAATTAAAATGATACAAGTAATTTGCTTGAAAGTAAAATTTGTTTCAAATAGACAATGACAATAAATTGCTCCAATATTCAAGATAACAATGTAGCATAAAATTGAAGCATGTATTCAAGTGTTCATGAAACAATTTACAAAGATAAATGGAAACGAATCAAAGTTTGTTAAGAATATAAAATGCTTGCATGTAAAGGATGAATTGCCCAAAGTAAAGTGTAAGCTTGTAGCTTCAAGCAACAATGAGATAGAGAACAAGGACAAAGCTTTTTGAGGAAGGAGGCAATGTAACGAATAAAATATATAAATAATATAAATATAATGTAAATTATAATAATCATAAATAATAATTAGTTAAGTAGTCATTAGGTTGAAGAGGCATGTCTAAATGAGACATGACTCTTCATGAAGATACACTTGCTTGGTATATAAGCAAGCTTCTCATTCTCATTTGTAAATCATTCATTCATTCTTATTCATATATTTAATATAATATTTGTATCCTCATGGATATTTTGATATTCTAAGTCTTTTGGAGTAATTAATATGTAGAAGGAACTTTGTTCGCTTCAAATCTCCACCAAATATTCTCCCAAATCCTCCCAAATGTGCGTTAACTTCACAAATTCGAATTTCTGAGCAGCTTTTTCATTTAATGCCAGAAATTCGATTTTATTTGAGCACAGGTCCTTTCTTTGATTTTAGGAGTCCACGTCACCTTGGGACTTCACTTTAACTCCTCCATAATTTTCCACCTCATTTTCACAACATTTAGCATGTGTGGATATTTATTTTTCTCCATTTATTTAATTTATGGCTTAATTAATTGCCAAATTTCCCACTAAACATAGGAAAAGCGGGTTTTGAAGGTCCAAAACACATTATTAACCCCTCAAAGTGTCATAGTAGAAAGTTGAGGGTGAGAGGTGTAATTTTGATTACTCATACCCCAAACAACTTCTCTAGACTACACTTATTACAATTTAAATACAATTTTATTTGCAATTTGTGACCTGCGAGAAATCTAAAAAATTAAAAAATGACTACCTAGACCTAACCAAATTCCATGAAATTTTTTGAGTGATCTAGTATGCTAATATACATCAACTCTAGACACTAAGATGTGTCAGGGGCTCAACCTTCAAACCGTCACCATGGCTTTGGGGTAAAACGTGAGTGAAAAAACCTAGAAAATTATCTGCCTCCGAAAAAGAAGGAATAATTAACCAGATAAAAAAAACACTCCAAGGTATACTTGTTTGATGATTAAGTCCCAACATCCTAGGCTTGTTACAGACTCAAAACTCATCATTACTAATATCACTTATTACAGTTCCCTGTAGGGTGTGGAATCTGGGTACAAGAAAGATAATGAGAAGATAGAATTAAAGCTAAAAAAACTCTGTTGACTGATGATATCTGATGGTACAAGTGTCCTCTGGATCATCCTAGGGCATGGAGTCTTCATATAATCATCAGGTGCCACTCCAGTGGTCAACAGGGCCTTTGAAGCCCTTTCCTGCAGCAATAACATAGTGCCATGAAGCTTGTTAATAAGGGGAAGGGCAACATTAAAGGAGATATCGGGCAACATTGAAGGAGATATCTGCATCATACCACCATCTAGTAATTCCTGCAGCAATAACAGAGGGCCACAAAGCTTGCTAATAAAAAGTAAGAGGGCATCATTGAAGGGGATATTTGCATCATACCACCATCTAGTAATCTTCCAACGCAACTTATTTGCATTGCATATTCCAATGTATCTAAGGTGGGTTGAGTTAGACTTGGTTGAGACTGAGAGGCAATAGTAGAGGAAGAGTTGGGGGTAGGTGTGAAATAGTTCTTAATGTTCCTCTTCTTTTTAGGTTGACCATAAAACTCAATAGATGAAGGAAGATAATAGAAGGGGTCATGGACAACGGTGGAAGGGATAGAGGAAGAGTCTTTAAGTCCAAAATCACCAGTGTCACCAGTGCTTGCTCTTATAACTTCTGCAAGTTGCCTCATCCTTACATAATTCTTCTTTTATTGTCTTTTCCCTCGCCTTCCCCTCTTCATATTTTTCAAACTTTTGAAGCATTTCTGCAATATGCCCTTTCACTTCCTTTGGTGCACCACATGGAGTTGTTTGGCCTCTTATACCACCCAAGTGTTGTTTCAACCTATAAATATCTGTCCACCACCTCTCACTTGGGTGCTGACATTATTTGCAAATCATTTGGCCATCAAAACATCACAATGGGTCCCTGCAGCACCTTTGGCTCTTGGGGCCAAGGATAATGGAATTCAAAAAGAAAGAAATCTGCAATTTACAAGGGAAAAGAGCAAGAAATCACGATGCAAACCCTATCTTAAATTTAAGAACAAAGAGGGGCATTTTTTAACTTAAAAGAGAAAAAAAAATAAAAGATAGGGGCAGCATTCAGATCTGCAATTCTTGAAGCAGGGAAGCATACCTACAAATGAAAAGATGGGCTGGAGCCTCCTCCCAAAGATGCCAATTCTGTTGGACAGCTCCAAACCAGCTCCAAATTTTCTTCATGGTACCAAATCAATTTCAGCATTGCTGCTGCTAGACCACTGCTGAATAGCTCAACACCATAGCAGAGCTTAGCAAGCTCACAAATATTCACAAAAGCTCACAATGAGAGGTGTGAGGCAAAGAGGAGAGGGGGGGTTCTATTCATAGCAAATTAGAATGGTTTAGAAAGGGAAATTCCCCTCTTTTAATTAAAAACAGCCTAAAAAACTTATTTAAGTCCGCATGTGTGGGGTGGGTGCATGCACCCTGGATCGACTCCCGGTTCAAATCGAGACTGGCCAGTTTGGGTCGGTTTGTACTGGTTTGGTACCAAACCAGTAAAAACCGGCCTACCAGTCTACTTTATTGGCCAGTTAGGCTCCGTGCCCTGTCCAACTGGTTCAAGTTCGGATCCAGGCAGATTTTTAAAACACCACTGCAAACCATCAAGGATTGACAGCGAGCTCTCTGCATATGCTAAAAGCAAATTGAAACTTCTCACAGTATATTGATAGATCATGACCTAAAGCTTGTTTAAGAAAAAATAACATGATACTTACAACTTTTCCATCAAATGGGGGTTCGAGGTTACTCCACTGACGGTGATCTACCTGACATGCAAAAGCAAAGCATGCTTTTCAATAGAGATTTCATAGAATAAAGGAATATGATTAGGCTCTTAGTTACAACTTGCATGAAGCAAAGATTTTTAAAATCATACCTCAACCAACCTATAATAACGACCTCTGATACTTATATATCTTTGTGCTGTATTGTATGCAGCCCTGGAGGAGAATTGAATAATCCTGCTCAAAACCAAGCATTCAAATTTATGAGAAACATAATGACACAGCCTATAGTTCTTAACATGGCATATATCATTTTCATCTAACTGAGAAATATTAAAAAGAAAACAAAAGACTAATTTAAAAAACAAATAAGCACCACCACGTCTATGAACATGAGGGATATGAGAGCTTGATGACAGAAAACATCTACCTAAATAAAGGAAAATCATAACTACAGCACCATAGATTGTCCTTTAAAGGTCGACCATGAAACTATATTCAAACAAAATCTTAACATAAAATTTCAATGCTTCATTCGTTTAGAATTCAAATGAAAGGGGTACAACAATGCATCTCACCTCATTAACATAAGGTATTATTTGAAATATTTGACATTGTAAAGAAAGCAAAATACAGGTATGATAGCCACCCATAAAAAACATGGGCTGTTAAATCATGCCTGTTCTTACAAACGTATTAAAAAATCCAGTGGGTTCTTATCACATTCTGCCCAAAGAGTAGCCAATGTAATACAATAAGGATCTCTTGCAATAGAATAAAATTTATCCATAGTACATACAAACTGATCATCTATCTGACTTCAACCATTCCTCTAAAGCATAGAAAGAAAGAATAAAAGCCAGTTTCCCTAAACTCTCAGTATGCCAAACTCACCAAAGAGGCAAAAACTAATGGTTTGATCAAAAAGGTGTTGAATAAAGTTGTCATTGATTTCAATTAGATGGCAACTTGGGTGCATTGTTGAAGATGATAAAAACCTAACCCTAAGTGCAAACCCTAATGGTCCTTGATAACCCTAAAGTGCAACCCTAACCCTAGCCCTAATCTGTATGCCCTAGACTTGTTCCCTATTGAAAGCCCTAAAGTTCTAAGAGTATGCAAAAGCTAATAGGTGCTTGAAAAGCCCTAAATGAAGCAATGTCTTAATATGCATGATGGAAGGTGCCCATGAAACCTTAAGTATAGTGCATTGATAAACCCTAAGTGCACTTATGCCCTAATACAAAATAAAACCCTAGAAGAATGATGAAGCCCTAAGATGTCAATATGATGATGCTAAAATGTCCATGATACCCTAGCCCTATCTCATGCACATAAATTTCTCATGATACCCCAGCTTAAGATATCCTAAGAAACCTGCTAAAAATAAAAATAAAAAACATGTAGATAATAAAAAATAAAAATAAAATTGCCATCACTAAAGGTCATATCTTAAAGAGATGTTTACACCAGCCTGTTAAGGAGGTCATAAGCTTTCTAACGAGTACCTACATCCCTCATAACTCCTTACTATTGCAGAGATATTAATTTTTGAAGGCAGTGTATAACAATATTGTTTAAACTTGCTAGCCGACTTATGTAAACTCACTAGGACATGTTGGCTCAAACTCCAATAGACGTATCTTTTCAAATATACTCAAAAAACTATAAATATTTAACTAAACTCGACATTTTAGAATTCGATCAAGCATTGAAGCAGAAAAAGACTCAGATCTGAAGTAAAGGACGGATTTTGAAGCAGTATTTGAGTATATTCTTGTGTTTATATTGTTGCAGACTCTGCCCTTCTAAGGCGCAGATATTTCTGTGATTTTCGTGACATTTTGGAGCAGACCCTTCTGTGGTGGAGGGTTTTTGTGATATCTTGGGACCTGTTGAAGTTTTGAGGAGACATCTTGTTTTGCAGACCTCTAGAAGATTGATAGCAGACCTGTGGAGGATTCTTTTAGATCTGAGATAAGCAGATCTGTGAAGATAGAACTTCGTACCTGTAATAGCTCTTGTTGCAGATCTATGGAAGCATCTGGAAACCTGTAACAAACCTCTACACTGAAGCAGAAATACAGTTCTTTATGCCGATTATTGAACAGTTTTCTTGAAGTCTTTGAAAAAAAATATTGTTAGTGAACACTGAAGATTGATGAAGTTTCCAGAGGATATTTGGAGCACTTGCATTCTTGACAAATCATTGTATAGAAAAAGGAACCTGACCTAAACCAGACTTGTTTTGAAGTATACCTTGAATATCTTGGAACAGTATAATTGGAACACCTTTAAGACATAATTGAAGAACACTACTGAAGTCTCCTAGTAGCTTTGATCTGTGGCATTGAGAGCAGTATATTGGGCCTTGTTTGGAGTAGTTTTTGAGCAGACTTGTGGACATTTTGAGACATACTTTGAGTAACCTTTTGGAGGCATCTTAATACATATTTGAAGGATTCATAGAAGTGTCTTTTTGTAGCTGTTATTTGTGCAGATTTATTAAGACTTGTAGTGATCTTAGACTAGACATTAAAGTAGTATACTAAAAAGCCATTGTAGGCAGTTCAGAAGTGTTTGAAGACATTCTTGATTGAGAAAATTTGTTGAGCTTGATTGGGCAGTTTTGTTGGGCTTGATTGAGCCGACTTGTGGGCTTACTTTGTGGGCATTTTGAAGCAAACTTGAGTGAGTGACATTTTTGAAGATATCTTAGTGCATTCTTTAAATGTTTATTGGTATGTTTTGGAAGCCATCATTTGGGGAAGACTTGTGAAGACTTGAGCTTGTTGGAGACCATTTAGAAGATCAGTTTTGAGCATTCTTTGAGAAGTGTTGATCAGACCCTCATTTGGAGCAGATTATTGAAGACAATTGAACGCATAATAGAACCTGATCTTGGAGAACTTGATGTGTGATTGAAGCCCTCATGGAGTAACCTTGGAGAAGATTGTTTGGGTATCATGAAGAGTCTTGGAGACACCATTTGTGGATGCTAAAGTTGTCATTGATGAACGAAGGGTTATTGGAGATTAATTGAGGGAATTGTTGAAGATTATCAAGGCTTTTTGCAGAAGAATATTGGAAGCCTTGAAGAACCATTTGTACCCATATTGAAGAATTGAAAGAGAGGGTTGGTGCCCTAGAGGATTAGAGTCCTCAGGAAGACCAGGTTGGAGCCTAAACTAGCAAAGAGGGTTGGAGCCCTAGAGGATTGGAGTCCTCAAGAAGGCCAAGTTGGTGCTTGGCAAAGTACAGGTCAGTGCCTAGTAGATTGAAGATTTGAGTCCTCGTTAATCTTATTAATAAAAGTATTTATTTTTATTGTTCATTTTGTGTTCTGTTTTATAAGTGATCTTAACTCCCATAAAAATAACAATTGTATTTCCAACATAAGTGTGGGTTGAACCTAGCTCACTGCATTATTATAAAGGCTTCATAAGAAAATAATTCTTGTTAACCACCACCTCCGGGTGACCCCATAGGAGAATTTTTTCTCCTAGATTTGTCTTTAGCCTGCAACCCCAATAGCCGCTGATGTAGTCAATATTGTGCCAATTGATCTCCACTCCTTGAGCTAGTCATATGTACCCTCGCCCATTTGTCGAGAAAGTTGGTTTGAAGGTGGGCCTTCCAGTCCTAAAGGTATGTCTTTCATTGCGCAATCAAGTTCTTATGCTTGTTTTCCCATGCACATGCTTGCGTATGGATTATTGGGTAACATGGAAGAAGGAAGGGTTTCGACTATAGTCTTGTTCTCTCACCTTAAACGAGGGGTTAATCCTGAACCCTAATCCCATGGGATTTCCCCTATTGGCATATAGTTTCAAGATGGGCACTACTTGAGGAACCCTGATTTTGGTAGTGCGGCCCCGTTTTCACATCCCAAAATTTTCACTCCCCTCCGCCCCTTACATGTCCTATTTCATCATCTTCCCTCTTTGGGTCCACATGACCCCTGGTTACACAAGGCTCTGATACTACCCCTCCCCTTGTCCACATATCTATGTCGAGCCTGGAATGATGCCCCGGAGGGTTGATGCAGCGAAAAAAAGGATAAAATCATATCATGGCCACATACAAAAGGAAAGAGTAGCACAAAATGCAAAATATGGGTGACACAATAAAAGATTAGCACGTTGGCAAAAGCCAAGCATAAGCTCTACCCCTTCATCATTATGGCCATCACCTTGGTTCATAGTGTTGAGAAATCAAGGGCAGCTAGATTTGGGTGATTTCTCTTGCTTTGATAACTGCTTGTGATGTTCTTTTACTTAACTTGATATACTTGTAGTTAACTTCTTCATATCTTGATTATTATAATGTTCTTTTATCATCAAACAACTACCAAACAATGAAGATCAATGGGATAAGAGGACACAAAATGTAGGCTACTAGCTAGGGCCAAAACCTCTCCTCTTGAGAGGAAAATCCATAAGAATTCTTCTCTCCTTATAGAATCTTCAAATGACGAATTTCAAGACCTAAGACTCTTGTCAAAGACCCCTCCAAAGACCAAGTCAGCTTCTCCTTTAGATGAGCTTGTCCCTCACAAAGTCAACCCAAGTCAATACGGCTTCAGAACAACTGCAACTTCTCCTTTGACCAAGCATGAGCTCTACCCCTTCATCATTATGGCCATCACCTAGGTTCATAGTGTTTAGAAATCAAGGGCAGCTAGATTTGGGTGATTTCTCTTACTTTGATAACTGCTTGTGATGTTCTTTTACTTAACTTGATATACTTGTAGTTAACTTCTTCATATCTTCATTATTATAGTGTTCTTTCATCATCAAACACCTACCAAACAATGAAGATCAATGAGATAAGAGGACACAAAATGTAGGCTGCTAGCTAGGGCCAAAACCTCTCCTCTTGAAAGGAAAACCAACAAGAATTCTTCTCTTCTTATAGAATCTTCAAATGACGAATTTCAAGACCTAAGACTCTTGTTAAAGACCCCTCCAAAGACCAAGTCAGCTTCTCCTTTAGATGAGCTTGTCCCTCACAAAGTCAACCCAAGTAAATATGGCTTCACAACAACTGCAACTTCTCCTTTGACCACAATTTCGGACCTGCAATTCTTCACTGTAATTCTCGGCCTTCGTGCAAAAACCCTAGGTTGCACGTGTAGTAGGATTATGGTGGAATGGGTCTCTTTTCTCTTTTGCTTGGTAAGATTCCCTTTCCTTGATGATTTGGCCTTCAATAATGATGCTTCTTGCCACTATATTCGATTCCTCATTGTAACGATCTTGTTGCAACTCAGTGATGCCCTAATTCCCTTCGCACGCGTGGGAGTTTTAGCCCAAAAACAATCCTTAAAATCTTTGGTTTTCTTCTTCTTTTAGATCTTCTTCTCCTTCACTCCTAGGTTTCCTTTTCTTGTCCTTGATGGATGCCCTTCCAATGAGGTTGAATACCTTGTATATATAGGCTTCTTGTGGAGGTCGAAATGCCCTTATGAGGCCGACTTGTTTCTGCTTGAGGGCCGACTTGTTGACCGCCTGGTCGACTTGTCTTGGAGGGAGTCTTATGACAATTTTTGACTTACAATAATTTTCTTAACATGATACAATATGCCCAATGGGGTCTTTCATATATGACAATGACTCAATTGACTTCTTGACTCAATGGGTGCTTGACCTCTAAATAAATTGACCTTGAGCATGAAAACCATGCTACAAAAATAATAATAATATTTTTTCTTTCTCTTTACAATATACAAGAATCAAGAGTACAATTCATATTTATGAAGACCAAACCTAGTTACTTATTTCAACACTCCATGTTAACTATGGATTTATTCATAATACATACAAGGTACTTGGACATTCTCATACTGAAAAAATCTCATTAGAAGAGTTGAATTGGTAAGCCATCTCATAAGCTATCTTCTCAACCTATATCAGTGCATCTCATCATATCGACCAACATTATCACATAGCAAGGCCTTGACTAATAGCTCTATTTCTCCACAAGATCAGAGCACAATGTTGGCGAGACAAATGATTTATAGACACCTTCATCATTGTCTCTCAAGGCACACACCCCATCCGGATGTTCACAAGGTATGTCCTTGTAGGACCATTCCCATCTTGGATTTACATATCCTCATGGAATTTCCTCTTCGACTACTCTTACCTATTGGATATCTACCTCATCCTCAAAGGGTATTAGAATTCAAATGCTTAACCAATCCTCCATTCTTTCTTCATACCATGAAGACAAGAATGATGTGTCTATCTCTCCCTCTCAACGAGGGAGGATCTACTCATGTCAATAAAAGGAATATATCAAAGCTCCCTCTTACCTAGGGACTTGTTTTCAATAGAAGTTATCTACTCTTCGATGGAGATCATGGTACCATCAATTGTTAGTAGGGCTCCTCCTTTCAGCATCATGTCATGAATGAACTTCAACTTCTTCACCATGGAGCCTTCTTCTTTCAAAACTTCTTCGTGGGGCATCGGCCATCTTCTCCATCACTTCCTTTCAACAAAACATAGTTTTGAACCAATACACATGTCATCCTTCTCTTCATCGAAAAGTGATCTTCTAGTCCACATCTGGCTATCCTTCATACAACTACTTCTTCCAATTCATGTTTCTTTCAGGATCTTCCATCCATTCTCAGTTGCAAATGAACTTCTACAACCTTCTTTCGGTAGGCCTTGTTACATCCCAACCAGATGCTTTCTCAAAAAACTAAAATGAACATTAAATCAAAGTTACCTCTTTATGATGGCCTTTTGTCATAACATCTCCTTCTTGCAACATCAACATCCTTTTGTACATTGTATAAATCCATCTCCAAAACATACATTACCAAGGTTCTCCATCTTCAACATACTTATTAGGGTCTTCATATCTTCTCCATGGAGATCTCATAGCTAATCCTTCTTATTATCGGATGTTGATCACTTATCTTTTCTTACGTGACTATAGATACATCTTTCACAAACTCTTCTTTCATCTTCTTCGCATATTACTTCCTTAGGATCTTTTATACATAGTTCCTTCATCATAGGAACCACAGTTGCCAACCACCTCATATTCTTCAAGAGGTCATATTATGTTGATTTCATCTTGTCAATATCTAGTAGAGTTCAAGGCACGTTGTCTGCATGCCTTCATGCATTATTTTAATGGAAGAGTTTCTTTTTCTTTCATCATGCTCATGAGATAGAGCATTCTAATCATTTTATCTGCAACCATATAATGACATGACTTTATCTATCTATTACCAAATATTTACATACCTCTTCCTTCATGCTGTCACCTAGACTTCCTTCTTAGCAACTTCATTTCCTTGCTTGAAGATGAAGATACTTCAACCAACTTGATATGATGCACATCTTTGTCATCATATCATCGTCCTCCTAAATTGTGGATCCCACACAAGGCGGAAAGTAGACTATCTGCAAGACACTTCTTACAAGTAGAGCTGAATCTTCTAACAAAGATTCCAGTGGAGGATCTTAATGATCCTCATTATGCAAAATGCTTCTTTCTAATGATGATGAAGTGGGACAAAATTTTATCTTCCTTTTGTGCTAGATGGATTTTTCCAACCATATAAATTGCTTACTTTTGTTGTCCTTCTATGCTTCCAATGAAGATGCCATGAGCTACTTCCCTTCTATCACAATGAATGCTTACGATGCCATTTCAATCACTGCTACAATGCATCCTATCATACTTGTGATGCTTTCCATCATGATTGTTATCTTCTACAAACCAAAAGGAACTAAGTATATGACAATATCTCAGTCATAGTAGAGGTCTTTTAATTCCTCCCTTGACTTCTTCTTTATAGGTTCTTCTACTTCTTCGGTGACATGGGCTTCATTCCTTTCCTTTCTCTTCTTGTTGTCTTTCTTGAGTTTAGGACAATTCCTTTTGAAATGCCCATATTCATTACATTCATAGCATTGAATTTTAGACATATCAATTTTCTTTTTAAATTTCGAGGCCCAAAATTTCCAAACTTCCCTTTTCTCCTTGCCATTGTTGCATACGCTTGTGTTCATTTATTTGATCCAACATCGTTCTTCACCTTTAATCTAGTTTCTCCAATCTTGCATAATGACCACAGATTGTTGAATGGAGTGGTTTCTTTCTTCCCACAGATGCTTGATACAAAGTT
Organism: Pinus taeda; assembly: GCA_000404065.3. Classification (NCBI taxonomy): domain Eukaryota; kingdom Viridiplantae; phylum Streptophyta; class Pinopsida; order Pinales; family Pinaceae; genus Pinus; species Pinus taeda. The sequence continues at coordinate 313,054 of APFE031385775.1, forward strand.
GCCCCACTCATTAGGTAGTACATTGAGCACAATGGTGGTCATCTCTGGATCAGACATTGCTTCTCCAAGTTCTTGTAGTTGGTCTTTAATTTGAGATATCCTTCATGAAATAGGAAGCTACCCCTTCTTCCCTTGAGACTTTCATCTTGTATGGTTCGGTTCTTAAACATATGATTTCTCTTGCAGTGCTTACAAAAAACAACTCCACCAATTTCTCATAGACTTCTTTAGATGTCTTCAACTTTGCTACATAAGAGATGAGAGAGTTCATGATTGACTCTATGAGGATTCTTTGAGCTCTTACTTCTCCTTTCATATACCTTGATAGTGCTTGAGATTTCTCTTGAGAAGGTTTGGTGATTGACCCCATGACATATTCACAAACCTCATTTTCGAAGAGGGTCAAATCTATTCTCTTCTTCCATGCAAGGTACTTTGATGTCCCAACAAGCTTGTTGTTCTCCATGCAGTAAGAAGTCATTGTAGATTGAGGCATAAAATATAGAATATTGACATGTCAAGTGAAGATGCTCCTTTGATGATGATATCTTCAACTTGATGCCTTCTTGATGATGTCGACTTCCACGACTCTTTTGTTGTTGACACAATTGAAGATGCCTCCTTGATGATAATTAAGTGTTTCTTCTTGATTCCTTTGCTTGATGATTGTAGAATGTTTAAGCTTCCCAAGAATGCTTCAAGTGTAGAATCCTTCTTTGAATGGAAGTAGGATATTTGAGGTCTTCTTCTTCTTCCAATAGTTGTGACGATGTGATCCTTGTGATGTGATGGATAGTCCTCCTTGATACTTCTTAGTTTTCCTTGATGATCTTCTTGTGCTCGGCCCATATGTATCCTTCATAAATTGGATGATCTTCAGTTGTATTTCCTTGTTGTAGTCACCTTAGCTCTGAAACCATGTTGAGAAATCAAGGGCAGCAAGATTTGGGTGATATCTCTTACTTTGGTAACTTCTTGTGATGTTCTTTTACTTAACTTCATATAATAATAGTTAACTTCTTCATATCTTGATTATTATAGTGTTCTTTTATCATCAAACAGCTACCAAACAATGAAGATCAATGAGACAAGAGGACACAAAATGTAGGCTGCTAGTTAGGGCCAAACCCTCTCCTCTTGACAAGAAAACCCACAAGAATTTGTCTCTTCTTATAGAATCTTTAAATGACGAATTCCAAGACTTAAGACTCTTCTCGGAGAACCCTCCAAGACCAAGTAAGCTTCTCCTTTAGATGAACTTGTCCTTCACTAAGTCAACCCAAGTCAATATTGGAGCATTGCTTCACAACAAATGCAACTTCTCCATTGACCACAATTTTGTACTTGCAATACTTGACTGTAATTCTCGGCCTTCGTGCAAAAACCCTAGCTCGCACGTGTGGTAGGATTATGGTGGAATGGATCTCTTTTCTCCTTCGGTTGGTAAGCTTCCCTTTCCTTGATGATTCGGCCTTCAATCTCGGTGTCTCTTGCCACTGTATTCGCCTCCTTGATGTGACTGCAATTTGGTCTTGTTGCAAATGAGTGATGCCCTAATTCCTTTCACACGTGTGGAAGATTTAGCCCAAAAACAGTGCTTAAAATCTTCGGTTTTCTTCTTCTTTTAGATCTTCTTCTCCTTCGCTCCTTCTAGGTTTCCTTTTCTTGTCATTGATAGAACTTGTTGGATGCCCTTCCGTAAGGTTGAATACCTTATATATAGGCTTTTTATGGAGGTCGAATAGCCCTTATGACGCTGACTTGTTTTTGCTTGAGCACCGACTTGTTGACTGCTAGGCCGACTTGTCTTGGAAGGAGTCTTATGACACTTTTTGACTTACAATAATTTTCTTGACATGATACAATATGCCCAATGGGGTCATTCATATATGACAACTCTATGACAAACCCTAAAAGCACTCAATGGGTGCTTGACCTATAAATAAATTGACCTTGAGCGTGAAACCCATGCTACAAAAATAATAGTAATAAAAAATTTTCTTTGTTTTTACAATATACAAGAATCAAGAGTACATTTCATATTTATGAACATCGAACCTAGTTACTTATTTCAACACCTAGGGTTCCCCTTTGAGTGCCCCATGTATCATTAAGGAACCCATGCATGTCCCAACCCCTAGTGGGCAATGAACTGCTACACCTTAAGGGGACAATCATTGTTATATCATACATAGTATGCTCTCATCCCCTAGAGCCCAGACCAGTATAATCAAAGAAAAATCAATAAAAGGCAAACGGAAAATGAAGAAGGGTGGAAAAACAAAGGTCGAGGTAACTCATGTACCACAATTTCTCCCTCCTACATTCATACACCCAAACATGTGGGCATCCCTCATCATTACCACCCTTGAGCCCATGGCATTTGGCCTTGAGACCCATGTGTCCCAATCCACATGGCACCTACCACTTGAAGGATGTACCTTGGACATGTATTTCCCTTTAGGGGTTGGGAACACCTAATAGGATTGTTTATTGGCCACTCATACCTAGGGAGGTAACACCAATACATGCTTTAAGCCCCAAATTTGGAAGGGAAACCCATTATGAAGTATCATTTGTGCCCTCGATTAACAAGCTTGTTTCGCTTAGATGCATAGTGTACCTAAGGGTGAGGAGACGCATTCGATCTTATGTGTAATTGGCGGGTGGTTTTATCATGGGTTGGGCAAGTTAACTAGGGCCCAAACCCACCATAGGATCATATTGACACTTGTAGGGGATGCGTTGAGAACCATGGAACTCTGTCATGTGATATAGCATTGTCTCATCTTATGGGCGCCCTCAACACCTTTAGCGGCTTGTTCATTGCCCCACGTTATATGCAAGATGATGCACTTGGACCAGCAATGTCCCCAGTCATCTTAGCCATATATACAGGGTTTGGCAGCTAGTCTGAGGTCCAGAGGAGGTTTGTCTCATCCGTGAGACATGGGAGAGCAAGCACCATCTTCTGTGCCTTCATTAGAAGCAGTCTATAGTTTCATTTTGCATCAGGAGACCCAAGAGACCATTACTTGTGCCCCGGGGGCCACTTTGGAGCACCACATGATCATTTACATAAAGATTAAGGGGCCAACGTCTTGTCCATCATTCATGGAGCCCTCTCTCTCACTATGGCACCTTGAGGACTCAACTCGGCCTTCCAATGGCCCTTCTACACAACGATTTCATCATTTTGGTTCACTTATGGATGGCTTTGTCATCACTTTATGAGCTACTTGGTGGGCTTCTCACCAAGGATTAGTATTTTGCACATTATTTTATTATTGTTGGGGCTAACTAGGCTAGTTTGGATTAAGAAAGGTCACATATAAATAAAACTCTCTCCCATTGTGAGAAAGCATCATCACTTGGGATTTTCGCACTACTAAGAGAATTCAGATTTGCAATTTGGGATTGTTTTGGATGTTTATAAATGCACTTTGACATTTGGATTTGGTTTGGCATCGTTTTGAGGCCTCTTTTTCATTGTTTAATGGATGGATATGCTTAATATTGTCTAGTAGGTGCTTCTTTTTGTTGAATATCTTTATGTAATGCTAATGCAAGGAATTCGTTCTCATGGTGAAGATTTATGCCCTAATTTATTGAATATGGTTCAAAATTGTGATCTTGGGAAATTTTGCATGTGTTACTCATTGATGATATGAAATGAATGTTCTTAGTGGAGAATTAATGTAATTTGTCGATGAAACTCCATTGACTTTGCTTAAAGAGGGTGATTGTTGAAAGTGGCAACTAGGGCTTCTACTTTTGGCCTCCTTAAGGACCTAATTAGCTCATCTAAAACATTTATGACTCCACACACCCAACGGTCTAGGCACTAATCATATCCCTTCATGGTCATCTTTAACTTCTATCCACAAATTTATTCCTTTTTCTCTCTTCAAAATCTTTGGCCCCTCTCCTTTAGGCATCTAGTTAGGGCATCCTACGAATTGCATTAAAGAGGGAATTTTGAGAATCCGTCTGGATAGGACTCTCCCTCTGTGTTTACTCTAGAGGATATCAAAATTTGGTTGAGTTCCCACAATGGATTCTCCATAAATCTTGATGCCCTAGGTGTGCCCTATAAGGGTAACCTAATTTGAACCTATTGGATTGGTGGCTTTCTTGAGGGTCGTATGAGCTTGGTATTCAGTGGAATAAACCTCAAGAGACCCTTTCTTCTATCTTGCCTTGACCTAGTGAAGACTATGGAGGAATTTCCTCCTACGTATATCTTATAGCCTAGATCTAGCGTAAGTCGTAATTAGGTCTCTCAACAATAGCAAAAGACTATTTAAGGTGTCTAAGCATCTTACAAAGCTTTGAGAGGTCCTATATCATCTTGGAAGACTTCATCTTAGGTATGCTCATCATCATTGAAAATCTCAAGCCCTAAGTCTTTTCTTGGAGAGCCTTTAACTTCCTTTGAATCATTGGGCCCTAATTGAGACTCTCCTTGAACGGGCCTTGGGAATCACTTCATACCTTATCATTGATCCCATCATTATAAGTGATTTCCTTCATACCGTGACTCCTCCCATCGGTGAAATTCCGTAAAGAGTAGGGGACACTGACTAAAGCGACAATGGGTCTTTGTCCCATTGTTGTCAATTGGGCTAGTAGTTGTCCAATAGGTTCCCCCCCAAGACCCCTGTTAGATTGTGTGGCAGCATTTTTGGCGTCGTTGCAAGGGAAGAAGCGAGTCCACCTTTATGAAATATTCACCTTCTTCCTTAAAGACAATATAGATCCTTATCTGGAAACTCCATTGGAAGAACCAAGCCCTAGTTCTTCATTGAAATTCAAAGTCAATTCTTGTAGGGTGAAGCAAGCATCTCTCAAGGCATTTCAAGTTCACGCTAGCAACTCCATACAATGTGCATGGTAATAAATGGCTTACTAGAAAGGCATATTTTATATGTTTCAAGATGATGATCCCCAATCCAATGATCATGATATCATTAGTAACCAAGAGGAGTTTGATGCCCCTCTTAATGAATCTTTTGGGAGCCACGAAATTGAGAAGCCTTCCCAATGCCTTGAAAGGGGGTTGTGGTTCTTCCTAAGATATGATGATTGTACAACACCTTGTTCCTTCCTTGATAATCGGGATGATGTGATTGTGGTTGTGTATGAGCAACTTCTGTCTTCATGTCATAAGGAGGATATGCCCAAGCTTGCTATTCATTGAAAGTTTATGAGCTTGGTCATTGAGTTCTCCATATTCTCCTTGCAAGAAAGGTTGTATGAGTTGGATTCATTTTTTCCTTCCTTATCCATGATCCTTGATGCATGGTCCTCATATGTTCCTACCCCCCACCCTTACCATTCATCAAGAAAATCTTGAAATGGGAAAAGTGATATTTGGTTCCCCTGCCTCATGATGGTTCATAAGGGGCAGTGCTTTTATATTGATCTAATAATGTGTTGGTTATATTGGCTATATGATTACACTTAGTATTTGTATAATGTAACATGCATGGTAGAGTAGAATGCATTGCATATTGAATTCTGCATAGCTAACATCATCATATCATGTTCTCATGCTAGAATAGATGCATTTAGATTAGACTTGCATTTTAGAATAGAAATTTATTTCCAGTATGGTTTCTATTATTTGATGAAAACATGGGCAATAAAAGTACGCCAAGGACAGATGCTTCCAACAATTGTTTGTGATGCGCAGGATACAGATCTATGGTCCCAGAGGATCATTAGTGTTCCAAGGACAGATGCTTCCAACAATTGTTTGTGATGCGCAGGATACAGATCTATGGTCCCAGAGGATCATTAGTGTTCTCATGACCTCCTCGTTCAAGTATATGGTTCATGCACTCTACAAAGAGCTCATGTCCCAGTTCAAGCTAAATGTTACCCACCACCTATGGGTGACCCAATAGGAAAAAATTTCTCCTAGATTTGTCTTTAATCGGCAACCAACAACCCCGATAGCCACCAGTGTAGCCGATATTGTGCCAATTAATATCCGCTCCCTGAGCCACTCACATGTCCCCTTGCCCAATTGTCGAGAACGTATGTTTGAAGGTGGGCCATCCAATCTTAGAGGTATGTCTTTCATTGTGCAATCGAGTGTTTATGCGTGTTTTTCCTTGGGCACACTTGGGCATGGATTATTGGGTAACTTGGAAGGAAGGGTTTCAACTGTAGTCTTGTTCCCTCACCTTAAATGGGGGTTAATCCTCAACCCTAGTCCTGTGGGATCTCCCCTATTAGATTAGGGCTTTAGGATGGTCACTACTTTTGAAAACCTAAATTTGGTGGCGCAGTCCCATTTTCCCATTCCATAATTTTCACTCTCCTCCATACATTACATGCCCTATTTCATCATCTTCCCTCTCTAGGTCCATGTGACTATTGGGTCCATAAGGCTCTGGTACCCCCCTCCCCTTGTCCGCATGTTTGGGCCAGCACTGGAATAATACCTCGAAGGTTGATGCAGCTAAAAAAAGATAAAAGTATGTCATGCCCACATACAAAAGGATATAATACCACAAAATGCAAAAGATGGTCGGGACAATAACAGATTAGCACGTGAGCAAAAGCCAAGCATGGGCTCTACCCCTTTATCAGTATGGCGATCACCTTGGTTCCTAGGGCCCCCCTTGAGTGCCACCTGCATCATTAAGGAACCCATGCATGTCCCAACCCCTAGTGGGCGATGAGTTGCCCACCTTAAGGGAGTAATCACTATTATATCATACACAGCATGTTTTCATCCCCTGGAGCCCTGAGCAGTATAATCAAAGAAAAATCAATAAAAGGCAAAAGGAAAATGAAGAAGGGTGCAAAAACAAAGTTCAAGTAACTCATGTACCACGATTGCTCCCTCCTATATTCATACACCCAAACATGTGGGCATCTCTCATCATTACCACCCTTGATCCCATAACATTTGGCCTTGAGACCCACGTATCCCAATCCACATCATCATTATCCACATGGCACCTACCACTTGAAGGATGTACCTTGGACATGTTTTTCCCTTTAGGGGCTAGGAACACCTAATAGTATTGTTTATTAGCCACTCCTACCTACGGGAGGTAACACCATTACATGCTCTAAGCCCCAAATTTGGAAGGGAAACCCATTATGAAGTCCCATTTGTGCCCTTGATTAACAAGCTTGTTTCACTTAGATGCATATTGTACCTGAGGGTGAGGGTCGGGCAACTTAACTGGCAGGTGGTTTCATCATGGGTTGAGCAACTTAACTAGGGCCCAAGCCCACCAAAGGATCATACTGACACTTTTAGGGGATGCGTTGAGAGCCATGGGACTCTGTCATATGATATAGCATTATCTCATCTCATGGGCACCCTCAGCACCTTTAGCAACTTGTTCATTGCCCCACATTATATGCCAGATGATGCACTTGTGCCAACAGTGCCCCTACATGGCTTAGCAGTATATACAAGGTTTGGCAGCTAGTCTGAAGCTCAGAGGAGGTTTGTCTCATCCATGAGACATGGCAGGGCAAGCACTATTTTTCGTGCCCTCATTTAGAGCAATCTATAGCTTTATTTTTCATCGGGAGACCCATGAGACCATTACTCGTGCCCCAAGCCACTTTAGAGCACCACATGTGAACACTAGACATGATATTTGCCACGTTATGAACATGTTGAGCCAATTCTTGGTTGAGCACTGACATGTGCATTGGGTTGTAGCAAAACATATTCTGAGATATTTGCATGGTACCATTGAATATGGTATGAAATATGCTTCTAATGGAGAATGATAGCTGCATGGATTTACTGATGATGATTGGGATGGAAGCTCTAATGATAGAAGGAGCACTTATAGATTTTGTTTTGGTTTGGGCTTCGCTATGATCTAATGGTCTACTAGAAAGTGAACTTTTGTTGCTTTAAATACGCTGAAGTTGAGTATATAGTAGCATGTTCAGCTTCTTGTGAAGTTGTGTGGCTTCGAAACTTGTTTGATGGTTTATTTGATCAAGTATTGGAATCGACAATTGTATATTGTGATAAACAAAGTTTTGTGAAGCTTTCTAAGAATCTAGTGTTTCATGACAGGTCGAAGCACATTGAGATCAAGTATCATTACATCTGGAATATTGTCAAGAGGCGAGTTGTGAGGCTTGAGTATGTCCCTACTAATGAGCAGGTTGTTGATGTATTAACAAAGTTGTTGTCCCGAATGAAGTTTGCATATTTCAAAGAACAACTTGGAGTTGTTGAGAAACCTCTCTAAGAGAAAGGGAGCACTGATTGTACAGCATCATATGATGGACAATATTCCTCAGGCTGTGATTGGGAGACCTATGAATTGGTAGGGAAGATTATCACACCCTTAGGTCAACTGACCGGAAGGGCAATGAGTCTGGTTGGGGAGCTTGGTTCTGAGGCATGGAGTGATCCCTGAGATTTTTACTGGGAAACCAGTTTGGTCGGGAATATTGATTTTGTGATCTCACCCTTAGGTAGTGATCGAAAGACCTATGGATTGGTCGAGGAGATTGATCTCGAGTTTCCTCCCTTACGCTGTGAGCCGGGAGACCTATGGATTGGTTGGGGAGATGTATCTTGTGCATATGATTGGTTTGGCCTCATTGATTGATCCCATTGGTCAGTAGAGCATTGATCCAGCTGCCATGGGCTTGTGGCTTGTGGGATGTGTTGGATGCTATGGATTTTCCTTATGATGAGACTGATAATCTCTCCCTTAGGTTGTGGGTCGAGGGACCTATGGATTGGTCGCGGATATTGATCTTGATAAAGAGAGAGACTTGTGCTTATCCCTTAGGTTGTGAGTCAAGAAACCTATGGATTGGTCGGGGAGATTGATCTTGAGAGGGAATGAAATGTACCTCCCTAGCCAAGAGGGAGTGTTGAAAAATTGGTTAGCTATGGTCAGTATTTTCATTGGAAAATAATGGAGACATTTCATATTCTCAACTTTGACCAAGTCAACCTCAAAAAGGACAAGTCGGCCCCACATGCGTGAAAAGGTACCTCCTCAACTACATATAAATATGACTTCGTTGGAGCTCATTTTGGAATCTCATCACACAACAAATTCAATCTGAAATTGCAGGGAACACTCACACATGTGAAGGAAGACAAGAGCATCTTTGACTAGTGTTGACTTTCTATTTTTTTACTACATTGACCAATGTTGATTCGTCCTTCTATTGTTTGACCAAATTGTTTGGAGGGCTAATATTTTGTGGCATCTTGGACTGTGATTCACCGAATTTCAATCTTGTTGACTCTGTGATCTGCATTGACTTTCATTGACTTTCTGTGGTGATTGTCTATGTTGACTTGCAATTTGACTGAACTTCTACAGGACGAAATACGACTGTTGACTTGACTTTGATTGTGGAAAAGATAAGTATGGTTTCTCTCTCATTTGACTAGTTTGACTTGGATATTTTGGATGGTCAATAATTGACCTTTGACTATTTATTGTATAAGTTGGAATTGGGCAAAATTTATCTCTAATAAGGAAAAACTAGTTGGGTTTTTCACCTTATGGGTTTTTCCCTGGTTTTGAGCCTAATTTTTGGTGTCCCTTGTCTACTGTTTACTATTCATTGTGATCTCTATTGCTCTATTGATGAAATTCAATGTTTTTCATGTATAACTGCTTAATGATTAGAATGTTAGAAGAAGTTTAATTATGTCACTAGAAGTAGTTAGCAATTTTTTAAAAACTATACTAGTCTTGATTGCACTAGAAAATCAACACCTACATCTACATCACCTAGAGCCATATAATCTAGAATACCCTTTAGGTGATCACTGGAAAGCCTCGCTTGTGGTGCAATTCCATGAAAGAGCAGGAGGAAGATTATTGAGGTGACAGTAGCAATTTCCCTCATTGTTGCAACAAGGTCTGGCCTTTGCCTTCTGAGGCCTCTCGCAAGGCCTGCTAGATTTTGTAGCAACAAGCCCCAAAGTGCTAAGTTGTTCCACCAAGGGATCCATATATCCTCATATCCAATCATTTAGCAAGGAATGTGACACAAGAAAAACCCCCAAAAGGTAATTTCCCTAGTTTTCATAATTACCTTATGTGAGCCTGTGGGTTATGGCCCACCTATACCAATCGGAAACGTTACATTGGTGGATTTTAAACAAATCCCAAACAATCACCAAACAGCAGAATGACACATAATCCGCCAACTGAGCCGATTCCACCTGAATGCATAAGACCGAACTCCAAATGAAATATACCAACGTCAATGAACTCCTCGGGTCCGCACAGCAATCCTCTGATCACACATCGCATATTCTTCCAGCCACAATTCATGAAATATTGTAATGCGAAACTGATCTTTGATCCTCCACCATTTGATCAAGACACACTTGATCTAACGGTCAATAGTGGTATCACACAAACCACTTGCACGACGCTCACCCGACCTTACTAAGCCAATAAGAATTATCAATCCTCGATCCATAAATGTTCGGGTTCGTTTGGAGATTATCGTTCGATCATCTTTATGGCCGATATTCGTTAGATAACAAAATCAATCAAATCCTACAGTCTACGACCCTTCAACTAGCACACGGATTATCAAGCTCTCAACCCCCGTAGTTGACTATGGCATAAGCGTTGAAAATGAAATCGACGGTTTTGATTGATTGTGGGCCTTCAACCATGATCCAGGCATTCGTACTCTCCTATCCCCCGCAGTCTATTCCTCCGCCATTCATATCCGTTGATCTAAACGATCCGACGACTCCCTCTGCGCTTGTTTGCTTATGATGGAATTCACCATTCCACCCAGATTAACTCTGCCTGCACACCCACGACACTTATACAACAGTTAACGAGTTTTACATTGGATCGCCATCGATCCTTACAGTGATCGATGGTCAACCAACAATCTCGTGAGACGGAATTTCACTCATAGTAATGAATATATATGTAAATCATACACAAGCATACAGAAATCCAAATAACACATATATCTTAAATTACACACAAAATTAGATTACATTCTAAGGCATTTTAGCCTTAGTCACAATTCTCCTCTTGACTACATTAAATCCACACTCTATGTCTATGCTCTCCCTCTCACTCTCTGTTTTTCTGTCACACAACACAAACTCTTTATAGAGAAATTACAAAGTCGTGGATCATCTCATATCACGATTTCCTCTCACAAATCGCCTAAAACTCTCAACGCAAAGACCTAGCAGATAATTGCATTAAATTAAGTCCTCTAGAGACTTATCAATTCCATCAAATTAGCTCGTTTTTAACAGAAATTTGTTCCTGGTTTACATGATTATCCATGTCTCCTCCTCCATAGCTCTGACTTTGACTTTTGATTAAAGGTGGTCGGATGCTCCTGCATCAGACTCCCGAGGCACAAAAATTTATGACCTCCGGGTCATATGCTTCTCCTTCATCCCATAGCAATTCTACCCACTTCCTCAATGGAACTGCTTTCATGATCTTTCTGTGAGCTGCAAAAAAACCTCTGCAGTATCAATCTCCTCTGCTACACGATACCTTACCAAGCTTCTCTCCTTCAAGCTCAGTCCTTCGACATCTCTTTGGTTCTCTCTTCTTTGGAACCATTTGAGCACTCCATGCTCTAGGTTACTGCAATCTTCTCACCTTCTTCTGCCGCTACCTATATGACAATATAAAGATCACAAACTCACCAATCTTCACATAACTATACCTCCTCCTTTCGCTTAAAATGACACAGGTGGTCAATTGAACGGCAATTGAACAGCACAATTGAACAACAGCAATTGAACAACAACTGAACAGCAATTGAACAGCAATTGAATGACAACTGAGCAGCAACTGAACAGCAATCGAACAGCAATTGAACAGCAATTGAACAGCAACTGAACAACAACTGAACAGCAATTGAACAACCACTGAACAGTGGTTGAACAGCATCCGTCCCACGTTGACTTTCACATTGACTTTCCCCTTTTTGCACACAAAATCTTCTTTCTACTCGCAGGAAACCTTTCCCTGCTCTGATACCACTTTGACGCAGGAAAAACCACCAAAAGGCAATTCCCCTAGTTTTCATAATTACCTTACGTGAGCCTATGGATTATGGCCCACCTATACCAATCGGAAACATTACATTAGTGGATTTAAAACAAAACCCAACCAATCACCGAACAGTAAAATGACGCATAATCCGCCAACTAAGCCGGTTCCACCTAAATACATAAGACCATACTCCAAATGAAATAAACCCGCGTCCATGAACTCCTCGGGTCCACACAACAATCCTCCAATCACACATCGCATTTCGCAATTCTTCCAGCCACGGTTCATGAAATATTGCGATGCGAAACTGATTGTTGATCCTCCACCATTTGATCAAGACATGCTTGATCTAACGGTCAATAATGGTATCGCACGGACCACTTGTGCGACGCTCACCCGACCTTACGGAGCCGATAAGAATTATCAATCCTCGATCCATAAATGTTCGGGTCCGTTCGGAGATTATCGTTCGATCATCTTTATGGCCAATATCCGTTAGATAACGCAATCAATCAAATCCTACAGTCTGCAGCCCTTCAACTAGCACGCGGATTATCAAGTTCTCAACCCCCGTAGTTGACTATGACATAAGTGTTGAAAATGAACTCAACGGTTTTGATTGAGTGCGGGCCTTTGACCATGATCCAGGCATTCATACTCTCCTATCCCCTAGTCTATTCCTCCGCCATTCATATCCATTGATCTAAACGATCTGACGGCTCCCTCTACGCTTGTTTGCTTATGATGGAATTCACCTTTCCACCTAGATCAACTATGCCTACATACCCACGACACTTATACAACAGTTAACGAGTTTTACATTGGATCGCCATCGATCCTTTCAGTGATTGATCGTCGATCAACAATCTCGTGACACGAAATTTCACTCATAGTGATGAATATATATGTAAATCAAACACAGGCATACAGAAATCCACATAACACGTATATATTATATTATACACTGAATTAGATCACATTCTAAGGCATTTCAACCTTAGTCACAATTCTCCTCTCGACTACATTGAATCCACACTCTCTGTCTATGCTCTCCCTCTCACTCTCTCTATTTTTCTATCACACAACACAGACTCTTGATAGAGAAATTACAAAGTCATGGATCATCTCAAATCACGATTTCCTCTCACAAATTGCCTAAATCTCTCAACGCACATACTTGGCAAATAATTACATTATATTAAGTCTTCTAGAGACTTATCAATTCCATCAAATTAGCTCGTTTTTAACAAAAATTTGCTCCCGATTTACATGATTGTCCATGTCTCCTCCTCCATAGCTCTGACTTTGACTTTTGATTAAGGGTTGTCAAATGCTCCTGCATCAGAATGGAAACTAAAACACCACACGATCAAATGTAATGTTATCTCTATGATAAACAAGTATATAAGGCAATACATCATCCAACCTCTAGCACATCATCATCCATGTCATCGACAATCCATGAAACCAAGTTAACACCCTAACCATCCATAGCTCTTTCACTACTACAGACCTCAAGCAAATTGAGGAGTGGAAATATTCACAAGTACAAGCAATAGTAACATCAACAAAAGGAGTGCCTAAAGCACCTCCCACCCATGAAAAACACAAGAAAAGCAATGTCAATACCAAAGCAAAGAATGAGAACAAAGAGCTCGTAGCAAAGCATAACATAAATATTTAAAATTTTGATAGCAAGTTAATGCTAAATGCATTTATAGTTCTTGATGTATATGCATATATAATAGCCAATTTGCAAGAGGAAGGTTGTATGATTAGGAACCATATTTTAGTTGCATTTGTAAGCTTAGCCATGTAAATTATTATTCAAGCAACCACCCTGTACCATTTGGTGCTTTCAAAACATTATGTTTAACAAAGTTGAGAAAAAAAGTTGAAAAAAGCTTACACGCCAAGGGGAGCATAGACCCTATTGTATGCAAACTTTATATCCTCTGGTTTCAAATTGCAACCTTCAAAGAAATGCACTATGTCCATCTTCAAGGTTTTTCGTGCAATACCAGTCAATTTTCCATATGCTAAACCTGTTAAAATCAATGAAGAGATTTTCAAGATAAATTAACAAATCCTTATCAATAGACAAGTACTTATATAATAAGCCATGTAAAGTTAATTGTGCCCATTTTTAAGTAAGGAAAGTCAGAAGGCAATACAAATATTGAGCACAACTAAGTATATAAACGTTGACCACACCAACATTAGTACTTGCAAAGATAAGTTACACAAAACTAAAGCTTCAACAATGATGATACTTTTTGAAAGATAAAAAAGGTCAAAATTGCTCACACAATGTTGCTTCATCTATAAAGAAATCAATATACTAGTTAATCCTAATAATGTACTTCTAACGCAACATCAAAAGTAAGCATCCCAATATCTTTCACCCATCCTCAATTACATACTAATATTAACCATCTTTAGCACCTCCATGGATCAGATCACCCTTATCAATTCTCAAAAGCAACTAATGTTACATTTTTATTTTATGACTACAACGTAGATTTTTGACACAAGGTCAACAAACAACTAATTTTCTATTGCAATGATGCCGTAATTTGGTTCAAAATATAGATGCTCATACAAGGTTGTCTCTAAAAGTTTTCAATTGGACAAATTAATGATAAATCAAAGGGCTTGACAAGTGAAATCTAAATATTTTTAAAGGAATGGAAAAGGTTCTTACCATTGGCACAAATTACAAGAACGAGTAATCTACCATAATGGTGTAATAACTGAATTCAGATCTATATTCCTAAAGGAAGCCCTGGAAAAAGTAGTCAACTACAAAGAGTCATGAAAGACCTATGAGATCAATCAAGAGATCCTAAATTTTTCATAAGAAAAAAGGGGGAACTCTTCAAGTATGACAAAGTCTAGAATAGATTACATAGAGTATATCCTCATTAAAAAAATCACTTGAAAGCATAGAAAGTTGTTATGTTGATCTCCAATCAAGTTTTGAGTTATCTTTCTTGAAGCCTTTTTCTTTATAAAACCTAAACAAGATGTTAAATGATATGTTTAAGCCCCCAATTACCTGTCCATCATGTTAATGCCATCTTGTGCTCCTAAATGACTGGTAAAGGAAAATCTAGGGAAACTTTAAGGTAATTTGAAGCTACACCATGTTAGTGTTAATATTTTCTTAGTAGGTAGTATCAAGATAAAATCATTGCTATTAATGCTATTAATATGATTAATATCTTATGAAGGTATTATTAATACTATAGTGAATTTTCCTTGGGCAAGTCGAGCGTTAAATTCCAACATGTCCCGGAGTACAATCATGATGGAATTCTTCAAATTTCATCTTGATTTATTAGGTATCAATGGTTAGTGGAAACATTAGTAATAGATTCAACAATGACCATTTGTGAATACCTCAAAGACGCTTAGCTTGGAAACACCATATTGAGTGCATCAGTTCATATTTTCAAAGTTCAACAAACTTTCCTAAGCATGTAGTGAACATGTATTATTGTTAACTTTCCTTGAATACAGCATGAGAGAGATGTGCAAGGGGAGTCAGGGTTGTGTGTGAGGAGCCATCGAGAAAGGATTTCATGTAGCTTGTGATACGCATGTCATGACAATTTAGTTGAATTATGGATGAGTCAGTCGCATAGGGAGCAACAAGGTCTGGTACAAGTGGTGCCACAAAGTAAAGGATCATGCCATGTCAGGCATGATTGAGTAGTTGTAAGATGCAATGGCCAACAAAGTCACTGGGCAAGGGACCTACCGCAACAAGCATGAGCTTGCAGTGTTTGGAAAAGCATGGTACAAAGGATAGTACCAGTAAGATTTTCCAACAAAATTGGCAAAGTTCAACCATTATATGGAGAGAGCAAGACTATACAATTCAAGGGATGGCAGTGGATTTAATGGATGTCTCAAAGGATTGAGACAAATCCATGAGGAAAAATCTTTGTAGATCTACAAACCAACAAGGTTCTTCTGGGTGCCAGAAGGACTTAGCATAGGGACCACAAGAAGTAAAGAGTGACAAAGAACAAGGAGCAGGGAACTCTGAAGATTGAGCAACTCTAAGGGAGTCAACCTTCAAGTTCAAAAAGGGACAAACAGTCAACATATTCCCTCGACTCTATTAATAAGGTCACTTAGGACAAGCAAGAGCAAGAGGGTTACAGGAACCAGGCAATGGACAGCAAGATTTCAAGGATGTTTCTAAACCAAATGGCAAGGAAGGATTCTAGTTTAGAGGGAGCAACCAAGGCAATCGATGCAATTCCAAGATCAAAGTAACTTCCATGTGGCAAAAGCACCTCCCATGGTAAGAGGGAGTGTTGATGTTTATAGCTTGGGAAAGTACTTTTGCATAGCCCTAAGTGCCTTGGCGCACAAAAGTTGCCCAAGATCTCCTCAGACACTTGCTCTAGTGTGAGAAAGTTGTTTTATTAACTTAACCTTATTTAGACTTAGGAAAAGCACATAATTATTATGATGGCTTATTAAACTAAAGTAAACTTAGGAAAAGCACATAATTATTATGATGGCTTATTGACCTAAAGTAAACTTAGGAAAGGTAAAGTAAATTACTTTAGTGATTATGTTTTTATCTCTGCCCTAGATATAAAGTGAGGCAAGATCTAATCTTGGTCGTCAATCACCTTGGAGATTAAGGTTAAGGATTTAGCTCAATGCAAAGTTATAAAAGCAAGGCTAAGGAGAAGGAGAAGGCACACCATACTGTAGCACAAGATTGAGGGAGGCGTCTCAGTGAGCGTGTTGGATCTGAGGAAGGGGTAGCAAGGAGATCCAGATCAGCCAAGGAGGGCTTGATCAAATGGATCAAATCCAACATTGTATGTACTTCCTCAGTTTGCCCATTTTCCTAGGAAAGGAGACCAAGTAAGCTTAGAATTTTAATGAAGAACTCTGATTGGGCAGAATCTATTGTGTCATTTTTGTAATTGAGATTGGTACATTTTGCTTACGCTAAATTTTTGTGTTAATAAATCTAGCTATGCATTTAATCAATATGTCATTAATTTGTAAGGAATTAAGTGTGGGGTGCAAGGATACAGGAATTCTAACACAATTACCTTGTATCTTCATGAACATATGTACTACAATGATATCATCTCCGAATGATATATCCAATAGGAAGTGTTGGTTTGAGGACCCACAGTTTAGCTTGCAATAAAAGAGGGCTCCATACATTGGCATAAAATATCATTCCATGTGTCAGTATAGCTTCTTAATTAAAAGGCCACATGAAGTTATGGCACCAAGTAGATATGGAAATGGTGCCCCGCGACTTTTTAAATATGAGCCCCACATTAAAATAAGATTTACCTTCCTCCACACGTGTGTTATCATATAATCCTGCCCCATTAAAGATAAGGTCTAAGGTAAAAAGGGGATGGCCCCATTAAAATAAACAATGTGCTTGCCTCCGCATATGTGCCAATGAAGAGTATATTGCACACAGATTTTGTACCAAACAACATAAAAGTGGTACCTCCTAGCAAACACCACGATAGGCCATGGTCATAATAATAAAAGACAATGAGATGAATGAGTGTTAGGCTAGGCTAACCATGAACAACATAATACACCACCATAGAACATCTCACAACCATCAACAAAGGCATCAAGTGAAAGCATCAACTCCTAACTCAAAGTTCCATCAACCAAAGATATACAATCATGAAAAGAGAACCAATTACCAAGAAAATACACAACATAACCACCATCTTCATCTGACCAAGGAGAGGTGAGATTCCCCCAACAAATATTTCCATCAAGTGGTCAAATGCAACAAAGAGAAAGGGGCTCCATGAAGATGTATCCCCCAAGCCAATCCAATGCTCAAGAGTACTAGTAGCAAGCCTCCATCAATGTGATCAAAATCACAAGGATCCTCATACAATATAAGTTGTAATTTGTAACAGGTCCAACATAGGTGAACATTATGGTTTTTCAACTTTCAAAAGTAATTAAGTTTTTAGATACTACTTATTGAATACAACATTAGACCCAAATTTGAGAGCAAACTTAAATCATGAAAAATTAGGTCAAAACAAAGGTTTCCACTTTTAAATTTTGACCATCATTTTAGTACCTTTATGGTGAAGAGCATGTACAGTCAAATTTTATGTCATTTTGAGACAAGAAAAATATATCAAAATAAGGGCTTTGCACCTTCCAAAAGCAATGGTTGACCAAGGAATACCCATGTGATATTTTCATGTTGAGTTTGGCACCTTTCTTCATTATCCATTTCTAGATATTTTCACTAAGAAAGAAAAATGCCCTGGTTAAGAGGTTGAGTTACTTGTTGCCCAAGTAATTGACATGTGGAGAAGCGGACTTGTTGTCCAAGTAGTGAAGGAAGGTGCATTCTTCATGAAGAAAGGTTTTCATTATATTATGAACTTCACATGATCCATTAGTATTGCATGGAAAAGTGTGATCGACCTAGGAGGAGTCTAGTTCAATCTAACTTGAGTTTTACTATAGTTCATTGTAGTTTGACAGTTCAGTTGAGTTTATCTTGATGCAATCTGGTTTAGTTGACCTTCACTTTAGTTCACCCTAGTGCAATTGAGTTCACTTCAACTCAATTTAATGGACCCCTCTTTTTCAATGTACCTCTCTTTGAGTTCACCCTAGTTTGACTTCAATTCACTTGAGTTTAGTTCATGCCCATGTTATTCATAGAGTTGCTTGCTCCTTAAAAAACTCTATTCAAGGAGGATGAAAATATGACATACCTAGTTAATATTTTTGAGTTTTCGGTTGATCTATTCATGGACTACAAACTAATTCACACTAATGGATCTTGTTAACCTACACAAATTTGGGCGTTAAGATCCAACATATGTTCACGGACATTATACAAGTTAAGCTCAACATTACAAGGTTCACCATTCAGAATCAACAATTTGTGAACATTGTATGAGGTGGACTCAACATTACAGAGTTCACCGTCCAACATCAACATTTGTGAGTACCTTGGCCATATGGGTACCTTGTTGCAGAGTTTTATACCATCCTAACCTTGTTTGACAGTTGTAATATACGAGGGTTTGGAGATTATCCAAAGATTAGTATTCTAGGAGGCTAGAACACGTTGTGCTATTTCTAGTAGGTTTCTAGAGATCTCCTTTTAGGAGGTTTCTAGTTTAGGATTCTAGATATCTATTTTTAGTCGTCCTTTCCCATGCATAATTTAGTGTAATAATAACATTAAATTAATTTCTTTTCCTTAAATGTCTCATGACTCTATCCTTGGATGCCTTTGCGTTGCATGTGAATTGAATGGCAATTAAAAAAATTGAATATAAATAAAAGGACTACAAAAATATTTGACCCTCATGATTCTTTTCATGAAAAGCAACGGTGAATATCAAATTCAAGCACCAAGTGCAATAATAGATCATTGTTTTCCACTTCTAGTTCACCTTGGATCAATTGCATTACCAACATCTACTCCAATGAAAATGAAATTCTTTGTTACCCATTTAGGACAAAAAAAAATGTTTGCAATGGAAACCCTTGCAACACACTTTAGATGAATAAATTTAGCCATACACCCAATCAATGATCGATTCCAAGTTGATCTAGGTGTAGGTTCAAACCTGATGTTGGTGTTGTGGTCACTATCAAACCCTGAAGATTTCCAACTAAAATACTACTACATGCACCACTAGTCGATTGTCAAAGGAAGCTTACTCTAGACATCTTTCCATCAAATATAAAATCTCGTGAACATAATTCTTCTTGCTTGATCCAGCCATACAAACAATAAGACTCCAACTCTTCAAAAATTGCAAAAATGGCACATGAAAGACTCTTTGAGTTAATTTTCTTCCACTTTTTGTTAGGTATATATGCCCATATAAGATGGAAAAAGGTCCTCAAATGCTAAACGAACGGTTTCTTGCCACTACATTTTTCAATAATGGATCTTGTTAACCTACACAAATTTGGGTGTCAAGATCCAACATATGTTACCGAACATTAAACAAGTTAAGCTCAACATTACAAAGTTCACCATTCAGAATCAACAATTTGTGAACAATGTACGAGGTGGACTAAACATTACAGAGTCACCATCCAACATCAAAATTTGTGAGTACCTTGGCCATATGTGTACCTTGTTGCAGAGTTTTATACCATCTCGGCCTTGTTCAACAGTTGTAATATATGAAGGTTTGGAGATTATCTAAAGATTAGCATTCCAAGAGGATAGAACACATTGTGTTATTTCTAGTAGGTTTCTAGAGATCTCCTTTTAGGAGATCTCTAGTTTAGGCTTCTAGATATCTATTTTTAGTCGTCCTTCCCTATGCATAACTTAGTGTAATAATAGCATTACATTAATTTATTTTCCCTAAACGTCTCATGACTCTATCCTTGGATGCCTTTGTGTTACATGTGAATTGAACGACAATAAAAAAAATTGAATATAAATAAAACGACTACAAAAATATTTGACCCTCATGATTCTTTTCATGAAAAGCAACGGCGAATATCAAATTCAAGCACCAAGTGCAATAATAGCTCATTGCTTTTCACTTCTAGTTCACCTTGGATCAATTGCCTTGCCAACATCTACTCTAATGAAAATGATATTCTTTGTTACCCATTTAGGACAAAAAAAATATTTTGCAATGGAAACCCTTGCAACACACTTTGGATGAATAAATTTAGCCATACACCCAATCAATGATCGATTCCAAGTTGATCTAGTTGTAAGTTCAAACCTGAAGTTGGTGTTGTGGTCACTATCAAACCCTCAAGATTTCCAACTAAAATACTACTACATGTACCACTAGTCGATTGACAAAGGAAGCTTACTCCAGACATCTTTCCATCAAATATAACATCTAGTGAACATAATTCTTCTTGCTTGATCCAGCCATACAAACAATAAGACTCCAACTCTTCAAAAATTCCAAAAATGGCACATGAAAGACTCTTTGAGTTGATTTTCTTCCACTTGTTGTTAGGTATATATGCCCATACAAGATGGCAAAAGGTCCTCAAATGCTAAACGAACGGTTTCTTGCCACTACATTTTTCAAAAAGGATCGCTTCCCACATTACTGGTTGGAACTTTGTTAGAATATAGTTTGAACAAGCTATTGCTTCTACCCAAAAGCTATCAACATACCATTTGCTTCAAGCAAACTTCTAGACATCTTAATTCATACTGTATTTTTCCTTTTTATAACTCCATTCCACTCAGGGCTATATGGTACTAATCTCTACAATAAGATGATTTTATGAAAAATAACCTTCAAAGTCACTGGTACTCCACATGTCAACAGGGGTACAAAAAACTTTTGCGGCATTTTATCACCACAATTGTAAGCCCAAGGTCACAAGTCAAAGCATTGTAAAAACCATGTGAGGCTTTGTATTCGATGTCCCGAGCCCGTGTCTCGTCCTCATTGTTTGTTACTTGTTGTCTTGGTCAAACCATGGCTCATCCCTTGTAGCTCACTTTAATTGCATTTCTTCCTATATAGAATTGAAGGGCCTTAGGTGCACTTACTTGAGGACTCATGGTTTTATGGGAGCCTGCTTTTGAAGGGGTGATCACTAGTGTATGGGCTAGTCCAACCCTATTCAAGGTGCACTTATGTCTTTGCCACATGGTTAGACTCTATCGAGTTAGTAGGTGGCCTTGGCTTAGGTGTATTATCTTTCAGACAGCTCTCATGCATGGCAGTCTCATTTCGACAACTTTCACATTTCTTGAGGCCATACACAATTCCGAATGCAGACTTGGTCTCAAATTTTTCAGTTTTATGAAAGGAGTCCATGTCACGTTAAATTTTTCCATTCAGAGGTGGCAATGGCTAGTTAAATCTTGTTCAAACTTCGTCAGCCAAGCTCCAGGTGGTACAACAGGGGCAACAGTGAGCGAATGTATGCATGCATTACATCAAAAATGATCAGCAGAATGACAAGAACAATATGCATGTTTCAAAGTTCCAAGATTCCTCAAAACTTTATGGGGCCGACATAGGTGGCAAATGATATGGCAAAGCAAGTGATGATGTGGCAATGCTAGGTAAGATTTGAAGATTTTGAGAGAGACCCAGTTCAAATCATGGCTAGTTTAGCCAAACTTGGGTGCTGGAAAAGTCAAAAAGTCAAGGGCATTGGAGACCCTACTCGCACTAAAGGGAAACAATTAATTCAAACTAGTTGTTGGTGAAGTCAACTAGCCATTGGGTGGTATAACAAAATGTTAGAGACTTCATAGACTAAGAAGTTGAGCAATGGACCAAGTAGCCATTAGAAGATGTTATTCCTCTAAATGACCAAGTCAAACCTCTTAGTCAAATCAAACCTCTCAATGGACCAAGCCGAACTTCCCCAAAGGCACATAAGTGGAACTTTGAGCTACTATTGTGTACTATCTTCCTTCTTTGACCATGTCGAGCCATTAGCGAAGCAAATTGTGGAACGAATTGCGAAATTTGAACCAAGTCGACCCTTTAAAGGGAAAATAAAGAATTGTAATGCAATATTCTATGAAAAAACTACTAAGTCTCCAACTTGTAGATGACTAGTAAAAATAATTATTGGAGGAGTCATCCAACAAGCCATTATTTGTACATTAAATATGTATTGAGAAATATAGGGCAACATATAGATAGGGTTTTTTTACTTGATTTCTCTTATTCCCTGACAAGTTCTTGTGATATTGCATTATTTCTTTATTATTATTATGCTCCTTTTATCATCAAGACAAGTGCCAAACAAGAAGATCACAAAGACAATAAAGAGAATACCAGAGATAGGCTCCTAGCCAAGGCAAAACCCCTCAACAGGAGAAAACCCAAAGAACTCTATTCTTATAGAATCAATTCAAAGAAGATTGCCAAGACCATAGACCCAAGACCAACTCACCAAGACCAGGCCAGCCACCAATAAGTAGATATGTTCCTTAAATGAAGTCTACAACCTTCTTTTGCAAAACTCAGACCTGTGGAAACCCTAGATATCATAGAAACTTTGCATATGTGAGGTAGACAAGAAAGGGACTCCAGAAATCAACAAATTTTTCCTTCCTTCTTCATTTGCAAGTCTTCTAGACCTCTTCTAGGACTCTCACATTCTTCTTAGCCGCAGATCAAATGAACGCCACGTGTGTGTCTTCAAGTGAGGTTGAAGTCCTCCTTTTATAGGTTTCTTAAGCGCTGGAAGGTCCTCTTCTAGGCCGACATGAAAGGGTTGGCCGACCTAATCTTGGTAGTTATTCTAGACACTTCTTTACATCAAAATAATATTTTCTTTCATGATATAAATGCTAAATAGGGTCCTTTACATCATTACAGTCACTTTGACTCAAGATATAAACCCCAAAGCACTTAATGGGTGCTTAGACCTACACCCAATGACCATGGGAAAGAAACCCATTCTTTAAAAGTTTATTTTTCTTTTTCTTTCTTTTTGACAGGTACAACAATAGTTACATCATGTCATGAGCCAAATACAATTATGAAGACCGAAACTAGTTATATTTTTCAACAATATGTTCTATAAAGATCCTTATAGGATTGGAAGATCATTATCATTTTGATAAGTTTGGTCTCCCCTAGTCAAGTTTGGGACTTGACGGAGTACATACCCCGACATACTCCATGGCACTGTAGGGTTGGAAGATCCTTATCATTTTGATAAGCTTGGTCTCCCATGGTCAACTATGGGACTTAACAAAGCACATACCCTAGCATGCATGATGAAAACTTGACTAAACTGAGAGGGGGGGTGAATCAGTTTAGTACATTCATGGACATTAATTTATTTTCTTTAAAACTCATTAACTGAAACATTAAATGAGCAGCTTAATAAATAATGACCAGCAAATTGAATATGTGAACAAGTAATAAGCAAACCAAAACATCACATCAACACATAATAACAACACATATTGACACCAGATATAAGTGGAAACCCATAAAGGGAGAAAACCATGATTTTGTTATTGTTGGGATGCAAAGGCAAGCTCCTATTCCCTTATTGCATCTGATTTTATGTAGGCTTCAACTTACAAGAGCTTGCTACCTCAATTTTTTGCAAGCTGCAACATGAAAGGAAGCTCCAACTCCCATATGTTTTTTGTAGTCTACAACCCACGGCAGGCTCCTACCTCAACAGGCTCCAACCTGATATTTATCAAGCCACTACTTCAAAGAAGACTATAATCCCCGATGCAAACAAGTAACAACAATGTGTCAGTTTACCAGTCATCAATTGTGCATATCTCCATCTTCATTTCTGCCTCTTCTTACTTTCAAATCTGCTTCACATAAGCCTCATATGTGCCAGATAACTAATGCATAACACCTCAATCAGCTCTCACACATTTTCCAACCCTCTCTAACTCTATCTTGCCTTCCAAAATCACATCTTTTATAAAGATAGTTTGTTGGTTGTTTGTATCCCACATAAGAAGATGAGGTGAACAGGCTTGA
Organism: Pinus taeda; assembly: GCA_000404065.3. NCBI lineage: Eukaryota > Viridiplantae > Streptophyta > Pinopsida > Pinales > Pinaceae > Pinus > Pinus taeda. The sequence continues at coordinate 337,565 of APFE031385775.1, forward strand.
CTCTTTGCCTTCCACTCATTTGTTTCCAAACTCTTCATATTTTGAATATAAGAACACAAATAAGTGTTCCAATTTTATTTTCAACCATCTATAATGAGTAAGTACACCAATATCAACATAATGCTAACATATGCAAGCGACACATTTTAACATCATAACACATGCGCACAATGCAAGCACTTCCCAATGCAAGAAATATGCACACAACATATGATTCAGCCATTGCCTCAGTAGCCTTAAGTCTTTCCTTGTCTGACATGGAGTTTTGCTTTCGTTGTCACGGAGTCTTGCCTTTGCCTTCCATCACAAAAAAATTCTTGCACCACCACATCTCACTCATCGTATCCATACAACAACATATGCCAACATCATCAGCGCATCAACATCCCAAGCTCAACAGTCTGATTCACATAGTTTCTCCTTGCCTTGCTACTTTTCCATCTGCTCTTTTGCCATCACACCTTTGTTGCCTCTTTGCATTGATCACAAACATACATGCTTGTAATTGCTCCTTTGTTGTTCCTTGTTGATGCTCCTTTGTCGTTGCTGCTCTTTTGCCTTCCTTGCCTTGTTGATGTTGCCATGAAGTCTTGTCTTGCATCACAACAATTTTCTCCAAATAACTAGTCTTCAAATCAACCTTGTTGCTCCTTTGCCATCAATGACAATAATGCCAACAATGCATCCTACCCACATGTTGGGCTTGTTGGGATTGCCACTTATCTAGCCAACGAGTGAGTAGACTTAGGTCAGAAGATCTTTACCTATGGTGGATGCATCTGGTAATTTTATTCCATAATTCCATGATGCATGGTGTTCAAATCTCTTGATCACTAAGGATCAGGTTGGGTGACATTGGGTTGGAAAATCTTTGTCATTTATGGAAAATTGTATCTCCCCTATTGTCGAACATATAGGGTTAGTAGGTCTTTTCCCTAGTGGTAAATTGAATCTCCCCTACTATTTAGATGGAATTTTTATCAGCCAGTTGGACATGGGGTTGGAAGATCTTTGTCATTTATGCCAAATCGTATCTCTCATATTGTCCTTGATAGAGGGATGGAAGATCTTTACCCCTAAGATCTCCCCTATGATAATTCTTCTTCTTTATATCAGGACATCATTGTTCAGCTGAGATGGTGGTCATGGAACTTGACCTGGAGACGAGTAAGGTTTGAAATATCTTTACCAAGAAGTGGTAAATTGATCTCCCCTACCGTCGGTTGTGGATTATTCTTCTTTTGTAAGATAAGATGAGATGAGATGAGCTTCTTTTATATCAAGACATGTACATCCAAGATGAGACACATGGGACAGTTCAAAATTCCTCCCTAGTTGAGAGGGAGTGTTGAAATTTGGGGCAGCTATGGGACCAATTTCCCCAAAGAGAAATCCATCTTGCCCTAAAGAGAATTTAAATTGGGTTAAGGAAATTATTATTTGGCTCTCCTCTTATTATTATTTAATTACAAAAAAAAAAATTGGGCGAGTAATCGCTAAGGCATTTGTCAAATATATTTAAATAATATTTGAATTTGAGTTTTCCCTCCAAAGTTACTAGTCAGCCTAAAAAATTGTCAAGTCAATCTGCCCTAATGGATGTGTCCCTTCGTATGAACGATCAACTATAAATAGGAGTCTATCCTCCTCCATTTGAGATGTGAACTCGCTCATCTAAGGTCCATCTTCTGAGGTGTCGCAAGACTTGGAGAGCCCTAGCCGAAGTTGAGAAGAGGAACTCTTTCTTGTGATTAATTTTGGACGAATTTGGCAAATGGATGCTTGAATTTTGAAAAGAAAGTTTTATGCATCTTTATTGGTTATCCTTCTCTTGAGATCTAGCCAAATTATCTTTGTTATTATAGGAGGGTCGAGCCCTTGTATTGGAGTAGATCTGATGATATTCTATCCTAGAACAGACCTCTAAAGTATACACCGAGATCCCTTGTGAAGTGTTGAAGTTAGTGAATCTAAGGACAAATTTTGTGCCTAGTGTGGAGCAATGTTGCAGGAACCCCCCCCCCCGGATGTAACCACCAAAACATGGTCCCTATAGATGCGTCTAGGAAGCGCTTCCCGAAACGCGGTTCTGAAATTCTGAAATGCGTTTCGGACTGATAATGACGCTTCCTGGAAGTTCCAGAAGCGTCCTTCCGAAACGTGTTTCGTACAGTGCTTTGATCGTACAAAGCACAGCGCTTCGAAGGACGAATCGTACATTTCCCGTACGATTTCGTACGCGCTTCAAAACAGTGCGTCGCGCGGCCTAAAAAAATCAGTTTTTTTTTTTTTTGTGAGTTTGCTTGTTGGGGATGGGTCCACCTTGGGTCAGGGTTGAGGACTGAAGGGAATAAAGCCCCCATTCATCCCTCATGGTAATGTTAAATTCTTAAAATAAAAGTGACATTCTCCTTTATTTTTCATTTTCATCCTTTTACTTAAACTTTTAACATTACCATGAAATGACTCAGGATGTTTGAAAGTGGTTCCAGCCTCATTGGACTTCATATGGAGAAAATAGAATTTCATATCCTATTCAAAATTCAGCAGAATTAACAGTTTTCAAGAATTCATGATCAATGGGATTGTGGCATTTCATTAGATTATATCAAGTATGAAGGTATGCGATTAGCATTTAATCAAGAGCACCAAGCCCTATATGTACCCTAGTGTTGGTGGTGTTAATTGTTGAACTCCTTTATCACGCCCTTAGCAAAAAATTGCCTTTCAATCAAGTCAAAATCATCGATCAAGCATGTTAAGCTTTTTCTACCATATTTTAAGTCTTGGATTAGGTAGTTTGATCAAAATTGGGCAATGTTGACCAATATCCCTAGACAATTGAGGTAGAGGCAAAGGCTAGACAAGAGGAGAAGAATCTAGATTCTAGATGGTTGATGCATCTAAATGGTTGATGCTCGAATAATTAATCATTAATGCACAATGGATGCTATATCTATCTTAATTTATGCAAAAATATGCATGTTTTCATGTCTTCTACAACTAATTTGGTATTTGGGATGTTTGTTTTGAGTATAAATGCAAAAAAATATAAATATATATATATAGCAGACACTTCGCTTCCTAGATTTTTGGAAAATGACGCTTCTGCGACCCCGCTTCCAAAAGAGTCCCTGTTTCGTCCCCGCTTCGTGCAACATTGGTGTGGAGGCAATTTCTCTGAACATTAGCCGCAGGTGGGATCAATATATAACCATGGCATATATATCTATTTTGAGAAGGTCGCGAGGCCTAAGGGAGTACTAATGAAAGGCTAAAATTATCTCAAGTACAACGTAGGGCTTTTGTGGAGATTTAAGGCCCTGTTTAGGGTTATCACTACTACTTCAGGAAGCCCTAACTAGGGCCAAAAATCTCAGACTCATGTGCACGGGTCTAAAGTGTTTTCCAAGCAAAGGTATGTTGTTTTGGTAATGAGAAGTAGAACAAATAGTATGGTAGTTAGTGTACAAAAATGAAGGGATGTAAGAAGAGCTCCTAGGAGAGACCTTGTTCAATAATGATGCTTGTGAGAATGATACGGTGCGTATGATGAATAGTAGTGGCTCTTATTGTAATGTTACTTGTAATAATGAGTTAAAGCGATGCTTGGCAGTATGCTTATAATAATGATGACAGTTATATCTATCAGTAATGGCAGCAGTGTAAAGCAGGGTTCTTATGACAGGAATATTTAGTGATGTATGGCAGAGTTATTTGTTCTTATTGAAAAGTGTCAAATAGACAGTTATCTTCAATAATTCATGTGCTTATGACAGAGTTGGATGGCAATACCTCTCGTTTTGGATGGCAATAACTCTTGTGCTTATAACCATGAAATATGACAGTGATGTGTGACAATTGTGACAGTTCCTTCATGACAGTGGTGTATGACATTTGTGATAGTGCCTCTATGACAGATGTGATAGTGTATATGACCATGATGTATATGACAATGATCTTTATGACAGTGCTAAGAGGGCATGTGAATACCTACTTGAGAGGTGTGTTTACTGCTATCTTATGAGGATCTAGCATGATCCATGACTGGCCCTAGGTGGCCTAATGTGATTGATGATGAAAGACTTATGTCGCATGATAATTGTACATTGTATCTCAACTAAACATTTGATGAATATCTAAGAAGAAGAATTTGGTTGGATTTTCCCCCTTATGGGGTTTTGTCCTGATCTCTGACCTAAATCTTGTTGTCTCTACTGAGTATGTTTTTAGTCTATTGTTCCTTATTGTTCTGTTGCATTGTAGATGTTGTTGTTTTCTCTATATAATTACTAATGATGATATGATGTTATGGAGTGAATATAATGTGAAAATGTTGAAAAGCTTTAAAATTGCAATTATCTACCGTAGAGAACAATCTAGCCCTGAAATTAACAAATCTTCTCACATTGAACATAATAGGGGGGAATATCAAATATCAATGATGGTAGCCATGTTTCAAGTTTTAAACTCCTATCAATCAAAATTCAATCAACATTTGGGAATTCCAACAGAGCAACCAGTCTCCTAAACGAACTACCTAGAATCAAATCAACTATTCATTGGGATGTTGTTCGACACCTAATTGTGTCAGAGCTTCGATGATCCTATTTGTTCACTAATAATGGAATGGCGATCCTAATTGTTCACCAATTATGAAGGGAATGTTTAAACATGCCAACTATTTGCTTCCAAAATTTCTATTCTCTTTCAAAGTTCTTGTTAGAAAAATCAGAAAGATAGAAAAAATTTCTTATACTTGATAATTAGTTGTGATGTTCTTGATTTCTTATTAGGTTTCTTTATATTTTCTTTTAGTTCATCAAACAATTACCAAAGCAATAGCACATAAAACAATGGACACCAGATATACGCTTCCTTCAATACTTTTCAAGAGATATTCCAAGACTCTAGACCTTGACACAACTTTCCTCCACACCAAGTCTGCCTTTCTCTTCTCTTGCAGATGATCCTACTTGACTTGGCAGCAGTAGTGATCCGAATGAAAAATGGCATCAACCCATGGTATTCATCTGCCCATGTTATTCATCCATCCATGGAATTTACCCATGGTATTGTAAGTGGCATACACCCATGGTATTTATCCACCCATTGTATTGTAAATGACATCCACCCATGGTATTCATTCACCCATGGTATTGTGACATCAACCCATGGTATTCATTCAATTTTTCAGATCTTGGGGGCCTCTCCCCCAAAATCCATTTCAATCTTTTAGATCTTCGGGGCCTCCCCCCAAGATCTTGATCAGTGGTATTAGAGCAGGTTATGATTCCATGGGAATGAGGGTTTGATGCATATTTCAGTTTCAAATTTTGCAGCAATATTCAACAAACTGCAGGCATGTGTTACATCCTCCACAACGCATTTTCTTGGGCCAAGCGGGAAGAATTTTTCTTTTTTCTTTTTTTGTAGGAAAGTTTTTGGGTGGAGAGTTTGCAGATCAGATCTGAAATTTTTGGTGCAAAATTTACAAAAACAAATAATAGATCTGGATTCCTTGCAAAAAAAATACCCAAATCCAAAAAAAAAAAATCAGCCGAATCGGATTCCGAATGAAGGAGATATCGTTGATTTAAAATTAGCTATGTTGCAGAAATGTTTCTCATGACAATTCATGGACAGCAGCTCTACTATCATTTTTTGCAGTTTTTATGCAGAATTTCAGAACAATGATTGCAGATCTGAGCTCCTCTCGAAAAATCACCCAATTTCAAAAAAAAAAATGGGTTGAATCGAAGTTCGGATGTGGAAGATATCGCTAATTTAAAATCAGCGATTTTTTCAGAACTTTTGTGACGGTGGAACAATTGCAGCGCGAATCTAAGATTCGAGGGCATCCAAATAAGGATTTATAACACATGGGAAGATGCAGAATGGTCATTCTGTTTCCAAAAATAGGTTATAATAAAGATTTTGAGTTATATTGATCGATTTACATCCATTTTAAATCTAGAGCAGCATTCGGAGCGGGTTCCCTTTGGAGACGTGCCCTCCCACCCCAAGCTATGTAGGCACCTGCTACTTCATCAACAACCAACATCACAGTTATGGGTCAACCGCACAAAATCCCTGTCATCGAAGTCCATTTGCTAGGTCGCACACTGTTAGTATCACAGTTGGTCACAAGCATTATAGGGTATCTCTATCCTCGGATCTTTGTTCATCATGGTTATGGGTCATCCACAAACCCACACTTCATCGAAGTCCATTTGGTAGGCCGCACATTGTCAGTATCACAATTGGTCACAAGCATTACAGGGTATCTCTATCCTCAGATCTTCGTTCATCATGGTTATGGGTCATCCACAAACCCACACTTCACGAAAGTCCATTCACTAGGCCACACACTGTCAGTACCACAACTGGTCACAAGAATTACAGGGTATCTCTATCCTTAAATCTTTGTTCCTCATGATTATGGGTTAACCACATAAAACCCTTCTCTACAATGGCTCTTCATATTCAACAAAGGCTTCACGGAAGGGAACTTCACGCAATGGGGACCATTGCTTATTAAGGAGGGAGAAACGATCCGAATGGAAAATGGCATCAACACATGGTATTCATCCGCACCATGTTATTCATCCACACATGGAATTCACCCATGGTATTGTAAGTGGCATCCACCCATTATATTGTAAGTGACATCCACCCATGGTATTCATTCACACATAGTATTTGCCCATGGTATTGTGACATCCACCCATGGTATTCATTCACCCATGGAATTGACCCATGGTATTGTCGCTGAAAAATACTATAAGTAACAAGTCACATTTTGTAAAAAGACAGTTTGTCCGCCACAATGTAGCTTTTGCAGTTATTCTCCGTTTTAATAAAAAAATTCTTTGTGGTTTTGTTTATTGGGCATTCTCCTCTTTTTCTTCTGGCAATTCAATTTTTCAGATCATGGGGGCGTCCCCCCCAAGATCCATTTCAATCTTTTAAATCTTGGGGGCCTCCCCCAAGATCCAGACCAGTGGTATTTTTCATAAGGAATACAGGTATGGTATTTTTTCTTAAATATTGCACCAAATGTTTCAAATCTGATCTGTAAACTCTCCGCCCAAAAAAAATCCTGCAAAAAAATGAAAAAAGAAAAATTCTTCCTACTTGCCCAAGAAAGTGCTCTGTGGAGGTCGCAACGTGTGTCTGAAGTTTGTTGAATATTGCTGAAAAAATTTGAAACTGAAATATGCATGAAACCATAGATGCACCTAGCCACTCTAGAATCGGCTTCTCTCGTTTGCACATTCACCAATTTGGCAATTTTGCTCTCTTGAACTAACGTAGATGCCCCTCTGGTATTTTTGGATGGTGGTAGTTGTTGTTGTTGAGTCGCTTTCCTCTTCCTTGGTTCAACAACAATCCTTGACTCAGTGTTTGGAGCTTGAAGAGTAGAATTAGCAAGCTCTTCCTGCCTTCTTTTAAGTCCATTGGCCTCATCTTGCTCTCTTTGATATGACCTCCTCGCTATTGGGTCTGTCGTTTTTGGGAAACCAGCAATCCCCTGTCCTCCTCCACGCAAAAGATGTGCCTTCACTCTTGGCTAGGATCCCTTATACGAATTATTGCAAAGATTACATCGTCATTCCTATGAGCCACCATCTGCACATCTTTCAAGCTTTTGAACATGCCTTTAAAGAGGATAATAGTCAACCCTCTAGCTGGACTTGGGATCTGAACTTGCACCTTAGTTGGAAGCCATTGCTGCAAAAAAAAAGTTATAAATTAAATAAAAAAATTACAACAACAACAAAAAATTTGTAAAGAAAAATGTTTTTCACATTTTTGGAAGCATAAACCCTTAAAAAATACAAATAGTGGGAAAATACTAAGAAAATGAATGCTTCTTACCGAAATTAGTTTGTTGTAGCTGAAGCTACCCCAAAATGCCACAAAACAAGAGAAAGTGTAGGAATTTACAGGGTAAGTTCCTCAAATAGAACACCAAAGGACATCGCTCACAAACAGATCACAGATCAGTACACTAGTGTTTTTGACATGGTTAAAACCCTCAAAGAGGGAAACAATCCATGGCTTAAGCCAACGCGGCCACCTCAGGCAATTTATTAATATAAAAGAAAGAAAATTTACATAAGCTTCTCTCATGAACAGTCACCTTACAAATGACCCTCCATGCTCTTTAAATAGAGATCATGGACCAATCGTGTGTTAAACCACGGATCAAATGTCGGTAATACCGAGGAGAGAATGAATTGTCGAATCACTTCATGTCTAGAACATATCGTGACTGTCGAATTGTAAGTTACAAAAGTACATACTAAAGAAACACACTTTGCCTAACTATACACTAGACCACGTTATACTTAACTATTTCCTATGTGTCAATATATCCTAACATCCCCCATTAAGAACAACTTGGGATCGGATTGAAGGATGTACAAAGATGACACAATAGCAGAAGGAAGGAGGCCTTAGAGCCTATCCCCCCTTAGTGACAACTTCCTGAACTCCAACCATAAATTGAAGTTTAGTAAACTTTGCCTCCGTGAGAACCTTTGTAAAGATGTCTGCAACTTGATCATCGGTTGAACAATATTGCACTTCAAGAACATGGTCATGAATGAGCTTTCTAATGAAGTGCATGTGTAGTTCAATGTGTTTGTTGCGTTGATGTTGGACTGGATCTTTGCATAGTTGAAAGGCACTTTGATTATCACACCAAAGTGTAGTCGGACGCTGCTGCTGAAAGCCAAACTCTGACAGGATCTGACGAAGCCACAGGGCTTCCTTACTAGCTTCTATGGCACCACGATACAATGCTTCTGCTGAAGAAAGAGAAATGGAACTTTGTTTCTTGCAAGCCCATGTAATAGGTCCAGAACCAAGATTGAAGACATAACCTGCAGTAGACTTCCAATCATCAGGGTCACCAGCCCAATCGGAATCAGTGAAACCAACCAATAGAGGAGATGCTTCTGCACTGTAATGAATCACAAACTGAACTGTACCTCGAACATAACGAAGTATTCTTTAGCTTGTTTTCCAATGACTTTCATGTGGGTTTTGCATAAGCCAAGCAATAAGGCCAACAACAAAGGAAAGGTCAGAACGGGTATGTGTCAAATACAAAAGTTTTCCTACAAGCTAATGGTAGAAGGTAGCATCAACTTCAAGGGAAGTACCACTAACTGAAATTTTGGCTCCAGACTGAAAGGGAGAAGGTGATGGCTTACAGTCTTCCGTGTGAAAGTGGCGTAGAAGATCACAAGCATACTTGGACTAGGCAAGGGAAATACCTTCCTTGGATTGCAAGACTTGAAGACCAAGAAAATAATGCAAGTGTCCTAAGTCTGTCATTTCAATCTACTTTTTAAGGCTGGACTTCACATGGTTTATAAGATTGGGATCACTACCGGTAAGGATAAGATTATCAACATTGTTAAACACACATGGGCAGCAAGAATAATCTGAAGGATAAATCATGAGAGTACAATTTTTATTAACAAGAGATATACATTTATAGTACATTATGTGACCGTTGGGTTCCACATCCCAAGGTCTCTTAGACTCCTTTTGTCTATTCGGCTTCCACACTAACCCATTGAGG
>APFE031385775.1:347540-394802 GCA_000404065.3 Pinus taeda
CCTTGTTTTGAAGAGGGAAACCTTCAACCAATAAAGGGAGGTCTCACCCCACATAAAAGGAAGAACTTCAACCTGAAAAGGGAAGTCTCAACCTGTGATGGTTTAAGGATGACCAACAACTCTGGAATGCTTAATGCAATTCCTGGAACTCTTCCAAAACTGGCAAGAAGCTAGAGTCTTCTGCTAGAGGAAGTGTTCTCAATTTTGTTCCTGGAATTCTTCCGAAACTGGCAAGAAAATAAAGTCTTCTGCTAGAGGAAGTGTCCCAGATTACCAACTGAAGGCATGCTCAGGGGCATCTTTGTTTCTGGCTACAACTCTGAAACTGGTGTGGCAGGTTGTGGCTCAGGCTTGCTTGATGTGACTTTAAAGCTTGTAGATGACCATCATTTCCCCCACTGTCAGATACAAGGTGAGATGATGGAGAAAACTCAACTGCAAGACTGTTCAATACTCTAGAACAAGTTCTGACATGTGATTGGAATATCTTCTTGGTTGTTGATGCCATTGCCAAGAAGCGATCCATCCAAGATGAATCTTTGTTCTTGCAGGATGTTTGTTTCTGAAGCATCTGTGTGAAGAATGAGTGGTTTTATGACAGTGTTTACATGGATGAAGATCAAAACAGTGATCTTTCAAATGGCCAACTCGGTCACAGTCTTGGCATTTCACAATATGTTGTTGTTGCAGATGTGGAAGAGGGGCATAATCTGGAACAGCTGGAGGTGAACTGTCATGAAGAACAAGTGGAGATGAATCATCCTCAAGAAATCTAGCAGTTTGAAATTGAATTGGCTTTAAGTAGTCTGGAATATGAAAGGACAAGTCCTTGTCATATCCAAGACCAGTTCTGTGCTTGTTGTGGACAAGCTCTTGCCAAGGTCTGATGATGGGCTTGGGAAGTGCAACCTGAACCTCTGCATCTGCATGTAACCTTGCTTCTTTATCTGAATGAACTGTAACATTATTGACTTGTTGTCGATGGGTTGTAGTCTCAATGTTCTGAACAGAAACATGTTCAGAATGACTCCTCTGTTTTAATTCTTCTTGTTGTAGCTGAGATTCAAGCTTCAAAAAATCGATCTTTTCCTGTGCATTTTGTAGACAGACTTGAATGTCTGTGAGAGAAACTTTGCTGACTTTTAATGTATCATGAGTAGTAGACAATATCAGAGTTTTGAGGAACTCTAATACTTCATTGATTCTGGCCATTTTCTCCAATGTTAAACTTACATTTTAAGCCAACTATGAACCAATGTCACTACAAGGTATTCTCAAAGTTTGTTATCTTAGAAAACTACAACAATCAAATGAGATTATTCCTTGAGGAATGAATCAAAAGCTAGATTTTAACTCTACTTATTCTCCAAATCCATGCACAACGATGGTTGGTTGCATTCATATAAAGTATATTGTGCATTCCCAAACAATGAAACTCAAACGCTACAACAAATAAAATACTTATTTTCCCACTCAGAAATATATATCAGCAAGGATGCAAGCTTTACACAGATATCTATTCAAGAAATACAATGTATTTTATCAATTTTACACCCAAGGTTCAAGGAGGAACTTCCATCACAACATTGGTAGAGGGCATCCTAGGTACTTTTTCATCTGGCAGGAGTACTGTTTGGCATGATACAGCGCCTCATAAAACTGGAGCAAGCCCTCGGGTCACAGTTACAACAACAAATTCCAACAAGCCTCTGAATGTTTTATCAGCACCAACATTGGACGAAGTAAACTTGTCCTTTTTCCCTCTAGTATACCACTATAAAATACCACTGGGTAAAATACCTATATCTAATTAATTCGAATCAGCACCAGCATACCATCATTTGGAGAGAGACAGATTCTGAACTTTATTTGAGCAAATTGCAAGGGATACAATTTGGGGTAGAACACCGGAGAGGAGCTGCCATGCAAGATATGATCCCTATTTAATTAGTCCTTTGTTGAATATCTGATCTTGGAAGCATTCTGCAAACATATCATATGCCATCACATGGAACACATAAGGATGTTTATAGAAAAACCACAACAAGCTTTGACACCAGCGATGATTGGGCGATCCCCTTTGGAATTAATACAGTAAGCTGCACTCAAAATAATTTGATCTCCTGGAATTAAAGGGTTGGAGCTTATTAGAAGTCAACAGACTAGTGGTTCGAGCCTCCCTTCAATTCATTCAACATGCAACGATTCAGCTAGAGCGCATAAGTTCCCGTGTGTTAGATCACTAAGATAGCATAAGAGATTAACATGTTGTTTTTAGCTTAATAACAGTCGACCACCCTACGCAGCTCTAGCTCGACTTTCCGGAATTCGTGCTCATGCAGCGATCAGTCTGTCGCTCTACCAGATGGCAAACTCTCAGTTCCATAAGTGCATAATTGATCTTTGTACTCGCTTTTTTTAATCTGACTCGGTGGTTGTAAGAGAAGGAATCTTAGTCTTTATAATCACGTTTCCCCCATCTACAATCTAGGAAAGGGATTCAATCTGGTTGTTGAGTCGAACGCCTTCTGCTACCTTGATTAACTCCTCGATTAGATTGTTCCTCTGGCCACCAGCGCCGACCCCTTCCGTTTTGAAATGTCAATGAAAGACAGTCTTTGTTGATACATCTTCAGCAAAACCGCACTTCTCTAGATATTTGATAGGGAAATCATTAGTGAGAACACATCCTAGTTCTCTCCTTTTGCGTAATCCATGACAAGGTTGTTCTCATTCAAAGCCACCAGAATATCAACGTTGTAACATATATGAAATCGGTTGGGTTCTGTAACAGGCAGCGAATTTAACATAGTAGAGGGGTTGATACCAATGCGTTGCAAGCAAAGTACAGGGACTGCAGTAAATATATGCACACCAGAAAACCCATTCTCGACCAAAACGAACGTTGTAGAATTGGATTCCAAAGGATTTATCTTCCTCCACGTCGGGATATCCTTAAACAGCGACAGAGAATGGATGTTGCAGCAGCTAGAGCAAATCGATAATCGCAGACCGCCACAGCAAGGCCATATCCTCTGGCACAGTCATGATGCCGCAACATCGTGAAGGCATCAGCGCAGAGAGTACCGTAGATCATCCAATTGCAGCTTGAAATAGTCCACCGCGGTCGGGGTTAGTCTTTCCAGCGGAACAGAGTTAGGTTCGGCGCTAATTCTGTCAACAGGGATAAGGGAGGCGTATAGTGATTCAAGGGCGCCTGCCACTGACACCAACGGTTATGATACCAACGGTTACGAAGCGTTTATGGACAGTCCAGAGAACCAAAGAACGCAGGCAGTGTAGCAGACAGGCGTACATGCACTGAATTATATAGACAGCAGAGGAGCAGTATCAAGATAGTTCAACGCATGTCAGGCTAGCCTTATAATGTAATGAGCAGGGTGATAATGTTATGAGCAGCGCTCAACATGTCAGACAGGCAAGCGGACTCTGGTATGGCAGTTCAACGTATGGACAGTGAGTCAGAGATCAAAAATAGATACCTGCGGATTTCAGAGGTCAAGAAGGTCAGGATAATGGCTAAAATTGGTCTTTCTTCAACGCACATAACATTAATGGTCAACGTAGGTAGCTTGAACAGAAATGAGCCAACGCGTCAGGACTTTTAACTCTCAATGTTTTTGCACGGCCTTCAACACATAGCAGCAAAGGTCATATTTATAACCACATTCCACAGTCCAGGGCATACGCTGCGTATTTTAAATATGGACCAACGCATCTGCCTCACACTATTTCAATGCTTTCCATACACCACATTGTGGTATTCATTCAACGCACCAAAAATTATACATATGCCAGCACAAATATATGCAACGAATTGAATCATATATAAATATTTAGACCAACACATATATAGAGTTTTGATTAGGAGCAGGCATATAAACTTCAAAATGTGTACCACTATTTCAATGCTCTATTCCAAGTAAAGCTTCAACACCAACGCATGAATTAATCAACCAGCAATAACACTAATGGTCAATGCATAGGTCTGGTGAAAAAAGCACAACATAAGGCCACAAAAAACAGTGACTCAAATATGAGGAGGGCCAGAATTCGCCCGCTCTAATACCATGTTAAACACACATGGGCAACAAGAATAATCTGAAGTATAAATCATGAGAGCACAATTTTTATTAACAAGAGATATACATTTATAGTACATTATGTGACTGTTGGGTTCCACATCCCAAGGTCTCTTCGACTCCTTTTGTCTATTCGGCTTCCACACTAACCCATTGAGGATTAGGTGTCCAACAAACATAAAGAACAAGAATGATAAGAGACTTACCCTCTTTCCAAGTGTAGAGAGTATTGTCAGTATGACACCTAGAAAAGCCAGTGTCTAAAAGAAAGTTATCCATTTTGGCATACCAAGCCCGAGGGGTTTGCTTTAGACCATAAAAGGATTTCTTAAGCCGACATACAAGGCTGGAGTCTGTTTGTATAAAGCCAGGAGGTTGTTCCATATAGATTTCTTCATGCAAGTCCCCGTGCAAGAAGGCAGATTTAACATCCATCTGATGGACTTCCCATTTGAAAGAGGCAGGAAGGGAAAGAACAAGGCGGATAGAGTTCATTTTGGCAACAGGGCTGAAGGTTTCAATATAGTCAATGCCTTCAACTTGTGAAAAACCCTTAGCGACAAGACAAGCTTTATGTTTATCAACTTTTCCATCTGGTCCAAACTTGGTTCTGTAAACCCATTTGCATCTAACAAGTTTTCGTCCCTTTTGGAAGAGGAACAAGATCCCATGTATCATTTGCCAATAATGAACGATATTCTTCATTCATAGTTGCATCCCAATCTAGATGGCCTGAAGCTTCTGCAAAGGTGTCAGGATCATAATTCGCTAAAGCTTGATCCAGTATAGAAGAGGCTCTATCGAATTGAGAACGTGTACGTCGTTGATCTATAGGATCACCTGCAAGAGCACCCGCTGCATCCCGAGTAGCAAGGACCCATTTTGGAAGCTGAGGAGATGAAGGAGGATCTCGAGAAGGTGGGGGAGGATTGTCATCCTCGTTGTCATCATCTGAAGAAGAAATATTTTCAGAAGTAAAAGGGATAGAGAGAGGTGGCACATCCACCAAACTAGGCTCGTAGGCTGATATATTTTCAGCAAACTTTACATCTCTTCTAATGATAACATTTTTGGATTTAGGTGGAAGAAGTCTATATCCTTTGACATCTTCAGAATTGTTACAGATCGATTTGGGCACATCACTCCTATCATCCAGATCAGTGTTTTAGGGCTCATTAAACCCTAATTTGAGTTGCCACATGCCCTAAACAAGTCACCCTTTTGAATGCCTCCTTCCCAGATAGTTTCATGACTTGAAGACATCCTGAAATGACCTCTAGAGGGACCAGCACAGGTAGGCCCATGTAAGGGTGTGTTGCAGAGCAGTTAAGTCAATGCCAGGGTGCTTTGCAGAGCACTTAGGCCCTTTTTCACCTGCGTTGAGCGAGATTGAGCGAAATTCACATAGGGTTTGGGGAATATTCTACTCTTGGAGTCATCTAGAAGTTTCCCTCATTTATCAACTCTTATGAGCTCGAAAATGGATGAGGAATGAGTTAAGATACATCCTATCCTCTCATCCCTTCCTCGATGGAACTAATTCCAAGTATGGAAGCCCATTCAATACCCCCATTTATGACATAACCTCCTTCATCCTCCTCTAAATTGAACACTCATTTAAGTGATTAAGGGGCTGAATTATGTTGAATTGTAAGGAGATAATGTTGCTATGAGAATTGGCTTTGACACAAGTACTGTTATGCTACAAGTTTGTCATGCTTTTGATGTGATGTGGATGGGATCCAAGTTGGAGGAGTGACTTTGAATCAGACATGATGGTTGTAGTTCCTTCTTCTATTCAATAAAGAATTTGAACCTTTTCCGCATATGTTTGCATTGATATATGATGCTTATATGTGTGAATGTATCTAATTACATTTACTTCTATTCAATAGATCTGTTGCTTTGATCGGTTCTTTGTCTTATGTTTGTGTTTACAGGTACTTCTCAAGTGTGTTAAGTACGGGAAGGAGCGACAGGATCGACACAAGGGAGATAAGAGGAATGTGGAACTACAAGTAGGTCTTCTCATATTCTTTGTCTTATCTATTGCTTATAGGAAAAGGCTAAAGTGCTTTAAACTGTTGTTCTAGATATGGCTACTTATCTAGGGAATTCGTATTTATCCATAGATACCAAATTCTCCAAAACAAATTGGCGACTCCATTGTGTCAACCTCGTTAAAAATGAAACAGGTCCATGAGGATAGTTCTTTTACTGTCAACCTCGTTAAAAAATGAAACAGGTCCATGAGGAGAGTTCCTTATCTTGTGCCAACCTCGTTAAAAATGAAACGAGTATGAGGATAGTTCTTTTACTGTGTTAACCTCGTTAAAAGTGAAACAGGTCCATGAGGATAGCTCTTTTACTGTGTCAACCTCAATAAAAAATGAAACAACTCCCATGAAGATAGTTCCTTGTCTTGTGTCAACCTCGTTAAAAAATGAAACCAAGGATACGAGGACAGTTCCTTGTCTTGTGTCAACCTCGTCAAAAAATGAAACCAAGGATATGAGGATTGTTCCTGGTCTTGTGTCAACCTCGCTAAAAAATGAAACAAAGGAGTATGAGCATAGTTCCTTGTCTTGTGTCAAGCTCGTTAAAAAATGAAACAATGAATCTGAGCAGAGTTCCTTGTCTTGTGTCAAGCTTATTAAAAAACGAAACAAGGTCTCCTGGAGCAAAGTTCCAAGTCGAGTCTTTGAATAGATCTAGTAAAATCCTAGTCGAGTCTTTCACTTGATCTCGTAAATGAACCTTCATTCCATCCACTTAATAGCCACGAGTGGTCTACTTAGGTGAATGTAATGAAGCTTGGGAGCATGCACCTAGTGGTAAAGTTAAGTCTCCTTGGAGGTTATGTGAAGGAAATCACCACATTCACCTTTGTCCCTATCTGGACGAAGCCAAAAAGGTGTTGGATAACCGTCCTGCTTCACCGCAGCGACTTCCATCTAGTTACAGGAGACTCTCCTTTTCATCATGCTGGGGGCATGTAAACCAATCT
The DNA here is from genome assembly GCA_000404065.3 of Pinus taeda. Classification (NCBI taxonomy): domain Eukaryota; kingdom Viridiplantae; phylum Streptophyta; class Pinopsida; order Pinales; family Pinaceae; genus Pinus; species Pinus taeda. Next base: position 354,651 of record APFE031385775.1, read on the forward strand.
CAAACATAGTTTTTCGTTTCAAGCTTGTGTAAAAATGAAACTGAATCCAAGCATAGTTTTTCGTTTCAAGCTTGTGTAAAAATGAAACTGAATCCAAGTATGGTTTTTCGTTTTGAACTTGTGTAAAAATGACATTGAATCCAAGCATAGTTTTTCGATTCAAGCTTGTGTAAACATGAAACTGAATCCAAGCATAGTTCTCTATGGTTCAAGCTTCTGTAAAAATGAACCCATCTCCATTTTAACCCTCGTGATCGCCATTCTATCAACCCCTTCCGTCAGATGAGCTTTGTTTTTTTTATCTCCTTTCATCGTCACTATCTGCTTGGCCGATCATACGCTTTCACTTGGTTGTTTTACCCTTTTTGAGGAACAGTTGCAATGAGTGGTCTTATTAGCCAGCCTCTTCACATAAATCAACATGTTTTGGAAGTTCCAACATCACCGGAACCAGTTGCTATCCTAGACACCACTCGTTCCATAAATTGGAGTCCTCTTTAAGCTCTTTTCAAACTCTCTAAATATGAAAAGATTATCGAGCGCTTATCCTTTTCAGCTCGTTAACGGATTGGAAACGACATCTACTCAGTATAAGTTTAACCCTTTTTCGGGCTGAGATAGATTATTCACGAAAAAGAAATACGTTGACCGAACATGGTCAATAGGTTCTCTCTCGTATTGTTTTACGCTTTTTCAGGCTTGACAGACAAATCTACAAAAAAAAAGAACTTTTGGAGTTTCATTTTTGTCCCTTTTCAAACTCTTAAACATGAAAAGGACCAAGTTATTTTTGTCGTTAAACTCACTAAAACATCAAATAGCAACAAACTTGTCGATCTTGACAAGACCGAGTTTCACCATTGCTAGACTTGTTAAAACATCACATAGCGATGGATTCACCAAAACAATGAAATTATACAGCAAGCATATGTTATCCTCCTCAATCTTGATAAAAATAAATAGGTACTGGTCAGCAATCACTGGGGAAAATGGGAAAAAGGGGAAAACCACTTTATGGTAGCAGGTCGCTCTTGAACATGACACTTTCACTTCATCACCGTGACTACTTGGGTTGGGTTATCAACTTGATGGTTATCATACTATTGGTCTATCATACCATCCATCACTTTGTTTTGGGTCAATGCTACCAATTCATTTCAGTGTCGCCGACATGTTCAAGGAAGTCAACCAGTTGAAATTCATCCTTTGCAATACCATAAACCTTCATTCCTGAACCTTGTGTCGTCAATCAAATTCCATCTCCAAAATCATTACACTCGTTTCGTGTTGTTGATGTGGGATACATCAAGGCCCCACTGCGACGAGTCGCTTCTTGTCGACATCAACACATTATCCAAGAGGTTGACTTACAAACACCCTTCCAGTACCTTGAGGGTTGCATACATCAGAGGCAAGTTTCTTGCTTCCGACGATAGGTTGACATCACTGGCCTTCGGCCGAAAGGCTTTGTATGGTGTTCGACATCAAATCATCCATTCACACCATGCAGAATGTACTGCAGTACCTTGAGGATCATTATCATTATAGGTGATTTCTCTCGCGTCTGTTAACGGCTTACATCATTGGCTGGTAATCAAGCGGTGTCTTCCCATGTTCGACTTCAGATCACTTATTCACATGGTTAGACTCGTACTTGAGCGAACGATTAAACGAGATAGAAGACCCCGGATCTAGTTTCATCCATCCAAGCTGCGATTTCAGGAGTACTAAATCATATGTACAATGGCTTTACATTGATGGTCATTTCAATCATGGGTCTATATCTGTGGACGAATGTCTATGTACATGTAATGAAAGTTTATATGTTGAGCATGGGTATGCCTTCCCTCAGCAATTCATGTAAAAATCAAAATATCATGATATATGTATTGTAATTGATGCAGGTCACCTTCCACTTCAAAACCTCGTCATCACATTGTAAAGCATTTCAATCGACATTTTCATTTTTCAACTTCATGCTTTAGGGGCAACTATTACAGATCCATTTGGGCACATCACTCCCATCATCCAGATCAGTGTCTTAGGGCTCATCAAACCCTAATTTCAATTGCTACATGCCCTAAACAAGTCACCCTTTTGAATGCCTCATTCCCAAACAATTTCATGACTTGAAGACATCTTGAAATGACCTCTAGAGGGACTAGCACAGGTAGGCCCATGTAAGCGTGCGCTGCAAAGCAGTTAAGTCCATGCCAGGGTGCTTTGCAGAGCACTTAGGCCCTCTTTCTCCTGCGTTAAGCGAGATTGAGCGAAATTCACATAGGGTTTGGGGAATATTCTTATCTCTTGGAGTCATCTAGAAGTTTCCCTCACTTATCAACTCCTATGAGCTCGAAAATGGATGAGAGATGAGTTAAGATACATCCTATCCTCTCATCCCTTCCTCCATGGAACTAATTCTAAGTATGGAAGGCCATTCAATACCCCCATTTATGACATAACCTCCTTCATCCTCCTATAAATTGAACACTCATCTAAGTGATTAAGGGGCTGGACTATGCTAAATTGTAAGAAGATAATGTTGCAATGAGAATTGGCTTTGACACAAGTATTGTTATGCTACAAGTTTGTCATGCTTTTGATGCGATGTGGATGGGATCAAGCTGGAAGAGTAACTTCAAATCAGACATGATGGTTGTAATTCCTTCTTCTATTCAATAAAGTATTTGAACCTTTTTCCCATATGTTTGTATTGATATATAATGCTTATATGTGTGAATGTTTCTGATTCCATTTACTTGTATTCAATAGATCTTTTGCTTTGATCGGTTCTCTGTCTTTTGTTTGTGTTTACAGGTACTTCTCAAGCGTGTTAAGTATGGGAAGTAGTGAGAGAATCGATACAAGGGAGACAAGAGGAAAGCGGAACTACAAGTAGTTCTTCTCATCTTCTTTGTCTTATCTATTGCTCATAGGAAAAGGCTAAAGTGCTTTAAACTATTGTTTTAGATATGGCTACTTATCTAGGGAATTAGTATTTATCCGTAGAAACCAAATTCTCCAAAACAAGAATATCCAACAAAAATACATTTTTCACTCTTCGGTTCTAAGGCTTTATGTTTCTCATCGGGAATATGGGCCCATGCCTCACTTCCAAAAACATGAAAGTGACTTACATTTGGTTTAATTAAGCTCCATGCTTCTTTTGCAGTGATATTCTTTAAAACCTTAGTAGGAGTGTGATTTATTATGTAATTTGCACAGTTTATTGCTTTTGCCCAAAAATTAAGTCTAAGCTCTTTAGATTGAAGCATATAATTAGCCATTTCCTTTAAGGTGCGATTCTTCCTTTCAGCTACACCATTTTTTTGTGGAGTATATGGAACAGTATGTTGCAATTGAATTCCATGCTCAGTGCAAAAGTTGATGAATTTGTTGTTAACAAATTCTCCGTCATTATTAGATCTTAGCTTAAGAATTTGATGTCCAAATTGTTTCTCAACAAAGACCTTAAGGGTCAAGAACATGTTAAAGACTTCACTCGAGTTTAAGAAGTATAACCAAGTGCGTTTGGAGAAATCATCAATGAAAGTTAAGAAATACTTGTAGACAGAGAATGAAACAACTGGAAGTGGACCACATAAATCACTATGCACAAGCTGTAAAGGGGTTGAGGTGTGCCAAGAGGCACATTTTTCAAAACTATCCCGATGATGTTTTCCGAGTACACATCCGGAACAAACACCATCTCTGAAAGATACCATAGGAAGACCTGTCACCATATTTTCCTTACATAGATTTTGAAGGGAGAGATAGTTTAAGTAACCAAATCGCTCATGCCAAAGTTTGTTCACTTCATCATTATGAGCAACAAATACCGAGGGAATAGTTGATGACCAAAAGTTATTAAACTTATACAACCTTGTAGAATCATCAGCAATGCCAGTAGCTAAAATCTGTCTAGGATCTCTTAGGTCCTTAATTACAACATCATAAGGTGAAAATTCAACAGTTTTACCTTTACCTGAATGAGTTATCTGATATACAGATAAAAGGTTGCAAGATAAAGTAGGAACACATAATACATCTTTAAATTGACCATTGTCTAAATGAATAATTCCAGTCCCTACAACACTAAGAGATCTATCATCACCAACATATAAATTTTTGGTGTTACAATCTTTTAAAGAAGAAAACATAGCTTTGTTTTTGGCCATGTGACAAGAAGCTCCAGAATCAATGAGCCACTCATGGGAATGAGAAGAAGAAGATACATTGAGTGCATAACCAGACCGAGATGCTTAACAACCACATGCATAAAGTGTTATTCCTGAAGATGAGGTTGAAGTTGAAGAGTGCTCCAAATGGATGTTATGCTTCTTCATTGTTGCTTCTCAGGCTTCCATCTTCTTAAAGCATTTGGATTCTAAGTGGCCATCACGATTACAAAAGTTACAATGTCTATTAGTCTTCTTCCCTTTGTTTTTATTTCACTTATCATTTTGTTGAATTGATTTTTCATTTTGAGACTGAAATTGCTTAGGACTCTTGTTTGGTTTAGGACCATTCTTTTGAGGATGTTGCTTCTTAGGATTCTTTGAATTTGGTTGATGTTGGGCTGCTACGACTTTCCTAGAATAGTTTCCGATATTAAGAAGACCAAGATGTAAGATTTTTTATTAAAGAAGCACAAAAGGCATCAAAAGAGGGGGACTTGTAATCTTGTCCTTGAGAAATAAAGGCTTCTCCTGTAGAATGGAAGGTGGAAATAAACACGGAATAGGTTGGTCCCAACTTAGTAAGAATGGAATAGATAAGGCTACCATCTTATTTCTTGACCTTAACACCTTCCAAGAGAAGTCTAAGGATCTTGAATTTGGACAAAAACTCTTCAATGAAAGAAAAATTATTGGTGTCCAACATAAGCAACTCATATTCAAGTTGATGGGCTCTAATTTCATTTTTAATTCCAAAAACTTTATTGAATTTTTTCAATGCTTCATGAAGGCTATCAAGTTCTGCGATATGGAATCTAAGGTCTGGAGAAATAGACATCCCTGTCAACCCACGTGCTTGATCTTACCTATTTTCCCATTTGGCTTGTTTATCTTCATCTTTAGGTTTAGCCTCTTGGTCTGACGCTATTCTATAAAGGCCTTTACTTTTAAGTAAATCCTCAATGTAGGACAACCATTGGAAGTAGTTGGTGTTGTCAAGAATAACTTGGCATGGACTTTCCATTTTAACAGAAACTAAAGTTGTAGATGTTGAAACTAAGTGTTTCAATGGAAAGATCTCGAAAAATTAGAACGCTTCAAAAAAAACGACTCTGAAAACGGCTTCCAAATGAATGATAATGTTATTTTTTTTTTTAAATTCCCACCCATTTACAACTTAATCTAATTAGCTCACTTTTAAAAACGGATTTTATGTAACCCACTTTTTATAAATAAGTGAAAGTCACTTTTATGATGGTACTTTATGAGCTACCCACCAAATTGTAACTTAAACAAAAGATAAAGAGACTTTAGAATTATAAGTGACTCACTTTTTATAACGGGTGAGAACACTTTTACACAAAGTAACTTTAAAACATAAGTTACATGAGATTTTTGAAGAAGTAACTCAACAAAAACAAAGACTTGAAGCCAAGGCCTCTATTCTCATAAAGTAACTTTAGATCAAGTGAACTAGTTTGAAAGGTTAATAATTTTTGGAAAAGAGGAAGGGTTTTCTTTAAGTCACTGAAGCTTTAGAGTGCGTGCTTACTTGAAAAAACTCTTTTTGCTTACAAAACAAAAACCACACAACCCACAATAGACATGCAAAAAAACCAAATCTTACGGCTTGAAGATAGATTTCGTCGGAAACTAAATATTTTCCTCAATGTTTCTGATTTTCCGAGATCACACTAAGACACGTCGGAAAAGAGCATACGCATGAGAAAAATCCTTTATTTTTGTTTCTGATTTGCCTAGATCACACAAAGTCACGAGGCAAAGAAGCATATGCTGAAACGAAAGGTATGGATCCGGTAATAAAAAACAAACAGATAATTGAAATAAACAGAGAGATAAATAACTAAAACTGCAAATAAAGATTGTATACCTCCACATCTTAAAAATGACATAGCTAGGGCTACCAGAAACCTTTTTGCGTGAAACAAAAGGGGTTCCTCACTGGAACAGATGCTCCTAACCCAATAGAGCAGTCCTCTCGGCCTGAAAGTAGTTGGAAATAGTAGATCTAGGAAGTGAAAGTCGGATGCAGTTGTATCGGCGTCGGATTTGGATCACCAACGGATGCAGCCCTCAAATAGCTCTGATAACATGTAAGAATTTACAGGAAAAGTTCCTGAGATAGAACACCAGAGGACCACCGCTCACAAATAGATCACAGATCAGTACACCAATTTTCTTGACGTGGTTAAAACCCTCAAAGAGGGAAATAGTCCACGGCCTAAGCCAATGCGGCCACTTCATGCAATTTATTAATGTAAAAGAAAGAAAATTTACATAAGCTTCTCTCATGAACGGTCACCTTACAAATGACCCTCCATGCTCTTTAAATAGAGATCATGGACCAATCGAGTGTTAAGCCACAGATCAAGTGTCGGTAATACAAAGGAAAGAATGAACAGTCGGATCACTTCATGTCCAGAACATATCGCGACCGTCGGATTATAAGTTACAAAAACTACATACTAAAGAAACACACTTTACCTAACTATACACTAGACCAAGTTATACTTAACTATTTCCTATGTGTCAGAATATCCTAACAGAAAAATGGGTGTAGTTAAGCCAAAAACCAAGAATGTCGTAGCCAAAATTTCCCTCTCTGAATCTTCCTGTGAAATCTCTTTTTCTTGTTGTTGAAATCTCCTTTGCTCACTATTGAAATCGCCCTAGTTGAAACAACTGCTCTCTTCCTCTTTTCTCCTTTCTAAAATCACCCATTTCCAAGTGAAACGGCTTGCCCAATTCGTGTGACGAGGGAATGAAATGAGTCATTTTATAACTTGCAAGAGACATCTAGAAACATCCACACATTAATTTAATCACCATATAAAAAAGTAAAAAAAAAAAAAAAAAAAACATCTTTTTGTTGGAAATGCGGTCGTATGAGTCTGAAATGTGTTTCAGGCCATACGAGCAGTGTTTTAGCCTCGTGAAATGCACCCAAACGGGTTGAAACACATTCCAAGCCCGTACCAAACACGTATCAGCATTTCGTGCCAATTTTCAAGCAGAAATGACCCGTTGGCCCACGTTTCACACAACATAGATTTCAGATGAACCATTCAACATTTACATTGGTCATTTTTCATGCATATCTTCATTGAAGCTTAGGTCAAAAGTTTCAATTGAAGATTGAAGATAATACCAATATATGCACCAACTCATGTTGCCTTATTGGTATAATTATTAAGACTTGTGATTGTGGAGGGGATTGTTAGATTAAGTCTCTGAATAATCACAAAGTCCAAGACCACCTTCTTATGAGCTATCATCTTTATCGATTGATAAGGTTTTGTCATTATCCACTGATGAGTTGACAATGAGATCTAGATCTAGAGGTGGTCAAATACATGTACCATATATTGACATCATGAGAAGAATATATGTGTTGAGAATGGCTCAAAGCCTTGCCGCCAAGTTTTTGTGTCTTGCTTAACAATTTTTGTATGTAAAATTCAATTGGACGGTTCTCTCTCACGGATCTACCAATTGAGAAATTGTTCTAGGAGATTGTTAATGAAACCAAGGGCTTCATATGGTGCAGAGCACACAACTAGCAAAAAAATTATGAACATAAACTAGGCTTGCATGCTTACTTATAGAGTTTTAGTGCCAGGAATTCAAAGCTTTGTTATCAAGTTTTGGTGCCAAGAATTTGACGCTTATTTATCGAGTTTGGGTGCCATGAATTAAAAATGAAGACAAGGTTTTCAAAGTTTGGGACTTAGGATCATTTATCTTAGTTTTCAAGGGCTGAAATGTGTAGCAATGGGAGAAAATTGGGAGTGTAGTTTTCATTAAGAAACTTCTCCCTCATATTTGCAATGTTAAATTCTTCGTCTCTGCTCCATTATTCAAGAAATTCTCCAAGGGAATTCTAAGTCACTCGAAGGCCCGCCTATGTCTAAAATTTCACAATATGAAATTGATTGTAGCTCCCATGGTGAGAAAATGAAATTTGCAGCCAAAATTTTCTCTTCAACAAGTTGCAAATTACACCATTTTGCATGATTCCGTGCCACATTAGCAAAGCCTCCATGAGAAGAACGCCCTTGGGAAATGCGTACTAGGATATGTTCAACAAAATGGTGTTACTTTCATGAAAAACGATGGCGGAAGAGAGCAAGTCGGGTTTTATGTTGTGAACAACTCTAATTAGCCCCACAACATTTGATCAAACAATTGAGATCCATTCTCGACAAATTAGTCAAGAGGGAGGGCATTTGGATGTAAAGATTCATTGTGTTAAGTTTTAGGGCTAGATTGTTCTCTGTTGTAGATAATTTCAATTTTTAAACTTTTCAACATTTTCATATAACATTCACCCCAAAACATCATTTCATCATTAGCAATTATGTAGAGAGAACAATAACATCACAATGCAGTGGAACAGTAAAGAATATTAGAAGAAAAGCATGCACAATAGAGACACCAGGATTTAGGTCAGAGAATAGGGCAAAACCCCATAAGGGAGAAAACCCAACTAGGTTCTTCTTCTTATTAAATATCCATCAATTGTTCAGCTGAGATACAAAGTACAATAAGAATGAGATACATCAATCACATCAGGCCTCCTATGGCCAACTCAAGTCAGTTCACAACTACGTTTGTGAACTGAACGATCTAATCTCTGATAATAAAACAAGTCCAATGTTGGAAATACTGGGGGGGGGTGAATCAGTATTTCTTTTCAATTGATATTTTTACCAGTTAGATCACTTATATTTAAAACACAAAATGAACAATGAGAATAAATGTTTTTATTAATTTCTTCTTTATAATAAATCAAGTACAATATATGTAGTGCTCCAACCCTAGATGAAGACATTGTTCTTCAATCTCCTAGGCTCCAACCTATATTTACCAAAGCATCGACTTGGACTTCCAAGGCTCCAACTTTGTCAATTTATAGGCACCAACCTCAAGGGCTCCAACCCTATACCTGGTTCAGGCTCCAACCTGGTTTCTTGAGGCCTCAGATCCTCTAGGGCTCCAACCCACGGCTTCAATTTGTCAAGATAAGTTTAATAGTTCTTCAAGGCTCCCAATATCTTCTACAACTAGCCCTGACGATAATCTTCACCTTCAACAATGCCCTTGATCTCCAAAGCACTTAGCTCATCAATGACAACTTTGTCTTCTTAGAAGGTGTCTCCACAACTCTTCATATTACCCAAACAAAACTTCTTCAAGGTCACCTCATGATGGCTTCAATGCATCATGGTCTTCAATGATCTCCACAAATCTTCAATATGTTGCTTCACAAAGTTCTCCAACTTTGCCCTATTTTTTTCTCAAGAGAAGACTTCAACAAGCTCTATTTGTCCAATCCCAATAAATCAACACTTCAACCATGAAAACTATGACAACTTCGACCATGGCATCTTCAACAACGGCAACTACGGCAGCTTCGACCACGGTAGCTTCAACCACAGCGACAACAGCAGCTGCGACAACTTCGACCACGGCAACTTCAACTACAGCAGTTGCGACCACGGCAACTACGACAACTTCAACCACAACAACTACGGTGGCTTCAACCACAGCAACTTCGACCACAGCAACTACAGCAACATCTCTGCTCCTAGCTCGAACCTGTGGGAAACTATTTAACCCAAGAAAAATTCCAAAAACTTGTCTTCCTTGCTTTTCTAGGTTGTCGCTGCTTCTCTACCTCTTGTCTTGTCTCCACCGAAAAATCTGAGCTTGAATGGACGAATTTAGGTTTACATTTATAGTGGGTTTTCCATATTCTGAAGGGACACGTCTCTTTGCCAAGGGTTATGAGCATACTGAAGTCTCCTTGGACAGTTTGACAATTTTTTACATACGCTAATTTCAAAAATTGATTTCTCTTCAACTGTAAGGAATTAGCAGGCAAGTGAGTACTCATTGGAAAGCTTATGACCTCCTCTATAAGCTGATATAGTATTCCTTTCAAGATATGGCCTCTAATGATGGAAATTTAATTTTTCTTTCATCATATGCATATTTTTTTTATAACCCTATTAAAGAATTTCTTTTACGGAATTAGAGCATCAAGTGGATTAGAATTTTTTCACTATTTTGACATGCTAGTGCATGTGATCTTCATGCATTAGGATTGCATACAAGCACTAGGGTTTCTTTGACATATTCATACATCTAGGGTTACTAGATTAGGGCTTCATCACATGGGAATTATGAGCATCATTCAACAAGGCCAGGCTGCCTTTTCAATATGTCTTCATGGGCATCTTCAACAAGGTAACTTCTTTCTTAGGGAATCTCCAACAAAGCTTGGGAAATGCATATAAGGGCAAGTTATTGGCTTGCCATCATTAATGACTAACATGGCTAGCTTCAACAATGCAAACATGATATCATAATGACATCATTGCTAGCGCTTTGTTATGGCAAGTGCATCTAGAATTTCATTAATATGCACATGCAACTAAGGTCTAGTCAAGTAGTTCGGGTTTAGGTCTCCTAGGGTTTGCACAATATCTAGGGTTTGTTTCAACAATTCAACTATAATGCCATCAATGACAACTTTATTCAACATCCAAGAAAGTTGCTATCATATAACTGCTTTGAGTAGCATCATCACTATCAAGTGTCATCACTGACATCCTGTATCATAAGAGCAAAGTCTATATCATTGCTACTATCATAGTCATCAAATGTCACTGTCATTGTGGGTCATTGATATGTCAAGGTTCACTGCCATGTTAAAATCAACGCCATCTCTCTAAGTAATTGTCAAATAGACTCAAGTCACTGTCAAACACTGTTGTCTATAGACATTGTCACATTAGGTCATTGTCTCTAGATAATCGACTCACTGCCATCACTGTCTCATCTTTCCTTAGGTCATTGTATTCCAGTTACATAAGTCATTGTATCATTATAATTTAGGTCACTATAATAATAATAGTTTACCATCATATCAAGATTGCTACCATGTATGCCATATAGAGGTTACTGCCATATTTTCCATATTGAGGTCTCTGCTATACAACAAGGTCACTGCCATATTGTGAAAATTTTATCTACTGCAACTACTAGAGATTTCTTCTAACTCAAAAATTAATAATGTTGTTTATTTGCTTACGGAAAATAACGAATAAAATCATAGCTACAATTTTCACCATAAAAATACTATGGAAAATAAAAAACTAGAAACAAAGAAATTCTAACACACACAATAAAATTGACACAGCTATTTTTGGTCAATTCTCCCCGGAAAAACCCAACATGGGAAAACCGATGCAGCTGATGAGGGTTTTATTATTAATGTTCGACAGCAGTTCTAAGTACAATAATTTAGATGTTCCGCTAGCAATCTAATATGAAGAAAACACTGCCAAAAATATTGTGAGACTTTTCTCTCACCCCACAGTTATTTCTGCCTCTGAAATAGCTTCCCTGACCTCTGGGTTGAGATGCCTACATCAACCTCTGCGCAATCTCTACGCTGGCCCTCTGAAGATTTTAGCCTTCCTTCCTTCGTCTCTTCCAGGAATTGAAAACTTCCTCCAGAATGTTGCGCTCTCCTCTTCCACCTGCTACTCACCCTATGGTTCTATCTTCTCTGCTGAGTTGCTATTACTGAGAAAATCAAACTGCTTCGACAACTGAGTATCTGCATTGGATGATCTCCATCACTACATCGACTTTCTTTTATAGTCCATTGTTGGAGCACCAATGCCCAAGATTAAAACTTAATCAATGACTAGGATCATTTTTGGGTCAATCCGTGTGAGTTTCTAGATGACCCGCGCCTTATCTCAATTAATATTGATTAATTAACCATATTCCTTAATTTTAGATGTAGGAAAAGCATAAGATCATTTATGAATTGAAGCTGGACGGAGAGGACTGGGCCGGAATCGAGCTCTAAACTTTCAATGGTGAATGCTCCTTTGATACTTGTAAGGATCTTCCCCCAGGCTCGCTATAGATCGCTAGAAGGTGGACACAAGTCGCTAGGCGTTCCCTCGCTCTTGAGGAAAGAAACACGTCCGGTTGAGGTAACATTTCGTTTTTCTCATTTTCAAAATGAGTTTTTTTGGCCACAAACACATCTCCAAGAACTCAGCTTCTTCGGCGGGGGTTTTGTCCTCCAGTTTTCTTTACCTAAGCGCTTCTCACGTTTTCTCCTGCCACAGCTCGTTTGGACGGTGGCTGCGGTTCCTGGCTTGCTGATTTCTGTTACAGTCATACCACCTCCTGTCCAGCCAGCGCCATCCCCTGTCATCAGATATATCACTAACTGCTTGTTGCGTAAGTGGATATGCGAAGAAGGACCTACAGCGTCCTGGCCCCAATCTATTCTGGAGTATTCTAGAGCGCGGGAAGGGGGGTCGACCACAACGGGCCACATTGATATTGGCATTGTGACAGAACACATAAAAAATGACCACCATTATCCAAATCTGAATCTATCAGGCAGTAGACAATATGTAAAAAGTTGGGGTACAGTGGGGTTTGAAGAAAAATTGCCCATTTTTACGGTTTGCGGCTCCAAAATCACAAATTCATGCTGGGTGGGTGAAGAACGGATTAATATCTTCATCAAAAAGACAAAGGGCGGCCATTACTATATGAGGCTCAAAAAGGGGCTGCTTATACAAGAGCTAAAGAAGGAAATACAGAACCAGATTGGGACTCCCATCAAATACCAAACCCTGATATTCTCTCGACGCAGTCTACAGGACCTCTTCTCTCTTCAGGATTATGGTATCAACCATGACTCAACCATATTTCTTAATTTGCGACTGCGTGGTGGTTTCAAGGGAGACAGCTCAAAAAACACAGGCTCTTTTCGAGACGTTGTCAAAGGAATAGGAAAATGCAGCATAAATCACCACCAGAAACAGAGTTACCAGGTCCCTATATAGTGGAACAAAAAATGGAATCCCCAACGCTCCAAGTACATCTACCAGTGGTAACTGAAATACACTCTGAACTATCCAAAAATGCAGTCATTTGCAGATTTAATGGTTTCTGGCCAAAATCCGATGCTCTGCATCATTGGATTTACTCCACATGGACACCAAACTGTGATATACACCTTTGCTCAAAGGGATTTTTCATTGTTAGCTTCAGCACAGAATAGGAACGAGACAGTATTATCCATCAGGGGCCTTGGTTTTGGGGCAATGCTGACCTCTTCATCACTCCCTGGTTTGATGGATTTTATGCAAACACTATGAAAATTTCTACAATGCCTGTTTGGGTGAAGCTCCATAACCTCCCTCTACATTTTTGGCATTACAAAGTTTTATCAGCCATGGGAATTCATTGGGGAAATTCCTAAAAATATATGAAGACAGAGTTAGCAAGGGAATTGTCACTTTTGCCAGAGTATGTGTCGAGGTGGACCTGAGTCAGGGATTGCCTGATCACATCACATTGGAATTCACAATACATCAAGGACTCAACCGCTCGACTATGAGAATACTGCTTTCAGATGTCGCAACTGCCTGCACACTGGTCACCTCCAATACAACTGCCCGCTGATCAGAAAGGACTCCAAAGGAAAAAAGAAACAACAAAAAAGCCCAAGGGTTGGCAGCAAACCGACCTGATGGAAGAAGAGGAGGACATGCAACCAGAACATCCAGAGAACCAAACGGAAACTGATTTTTTCTCGGGACAGAAACATAATTAGGAAGAAACTACTCCAGATGCTAATTTGGGGCCAAATAATATACAACAGCAACATGAACCTCAACTGGAAGTAAGTGGAATAAAAAGAACTAATGGATCGGATGGATCTGAATCCGACAAGGATCTACCTTTGAACACATTGGAAAACCAGCTGACCATTATTTCACCCACTCCCGAATCGGGAGGTTGGAGAAGGGTGGAGAAGAAAAGGGTAGAAAAGCATAGGCCTGCTGATATTTTTACTTTACTTTTTATTGTAACTTGTCGCCTTCATGGACAACCTTCTCCATATGCTTATAGCATCTACAACATGTAATTTTTTCATATGAATAAAATTACTAACTTTTTTCACGGAAAAAGAGATAGTTCAAGGCAGAATTTCCAAAAATGAATTCTGGGTTTTGGAGATCTCATGTATTCTAGCCTCTCCACAAAATTTCGTGGCTAGAATACATCCGATGGTACAAAAAACTAACACTCACTCTTAGCAAGGAATGTGTGTTAGGATTGCTACTTCTTGTAGCAACACTTTGTCTCTCCATCATCTCTTGTTACGCTGCTAATGTCTAGTTGTTGTTGTCCACCAACTACTGCGCAACTCTAATATACACTACATTTGTGTTGTTGCCGACCCTGCCATACTGCTGCCAACATTACATCTGCATTGCAACTCCCTCTCATCTGTTGATGCTGCAACTGCAACATCCAAAATATCATGTCCCTGCTACTGAAACAGGTTCTCCACCATACCCATTTGTTCTCTGAAATAGACGAACTTAGCTCTCCCTAGAGCTTTCATGAGTATATTTGCAAACTGCTCTTCTGTGGGAACATATTGTAGCTGGGTTGCTCCTCGTTTTACACAATCTCTAATGAAGCGACACTGCTTCAACCTGTCATGAAACACTGGATTCTCAGAGAGCTTTATGCAACTCTAATTATCACAATAGACACTGGTCGCCTCCATCCTTTGCCTGAACAAGCTTACTAGCAGCATCCAAAGCCATATGGTTTCACACGTGGTTGTGTTGGTTGCCATATACTCTGCTTCTGCAAAGCTCAATGCTACTGACTTCTGCTTCCTGCTACACCAAGAGACCATCCCTAATCCAACACTGAAGCAGTACCCATAGGTACTTTACCTGTCCATTGAACTACCTGCCCAATCTGCATCTGTGTACCCACAAATTCTAACGTCATCCTTTCGAGTATATTTCAACCCATACTCGACTATGCCACAAATGTACCTCAGAATATGCCTCGTTGTTGCCCAATGTACCCTTTTCGATTCCACCATGAACTAACTAAGGGTATTGACTGCGAAGCAAATGTCTGGCCTAGTGTTGACAAAATACATGAGAGACCCAATGAGTTGTCTATACAAGATGGGATTGACATCCTTGTCATCTAATGCATCTATCTTCTTCCAGTTGCTAATCATAGGTGTAGACATGGGTCTGCAATCCTGCATTCTGAACCTCTTCAAAATATCTATAGTGTATCTTCCTTGCCCAAGGAAGATCTCCCCATCCTTCTGCAACACCTCCAATCCTAGGAAATAGTGCATTAACCCCAAATCCTTAATGTCAAATTTTGTTGCCATGTTCATCTTGCAATCCTCTATGAACCTTGATGATCATGTCAAGAATAGATCATCCACATACAAAACCAGAATGAGAGGCTCATCCTCTACCATCAAATAGTAAAGGTTGGGATCTACATCACTCTTGATGAACTCCATTTGCTGCAAGTAGGTGTCGATTCTACCATACCATGCCCTGGGAGCCTGCTTGAGCCGGTATAAAGCCTTCTTCAATTTGCACACATGTGTGGAACCCCTCCTGAGTCTCAAAGTCCTCTGGTTGTTCTATGTACACTTCCTCCTCCATCACTCTGTTCAAGAAGGTTGTCTTGACATCTATCTGGTGAATCTGCCATCCCATCTAAGTTGCTAGAGATATAATTGGTTGGATAGAAGTGTATCTGGCAATTGGGGCAAAGGTTTCCTCATAATCTATCCCTTCCTTTTGTGCATATCCCTTTGCCATGAACCTAGCCTTGTACTTTTCCACACTGTCGTCTACTGCATATTTGATCTTATAGATCCACCTCGAACCTACCATTGATTTGTCTTCTAGCCTGGGCACTACCTCCCAAACATCATTCGTCGTGACAGAGCTATACTCTTCTACCATGGCATCTATCCACACCTGATGTTGTGCGGTCTCCTGAAAGCTGGAAGGTTTTGCAACCTAAGATACCAATTCTTGGTACATGTCAAGTTGTCTGCATTGTCTCTTGCTCGTCCTAGGAGTTCCAATAAACTCCTTTGCATCTCTTAATGTATGACGAACCTCTCTGCTGGCTCGACCACTAGTTGTGGGAGGTTCTGCAAGCTCCTCCTCATCCTATCTTTGTTGCTCCATCTGGTGAGAACTCCCCAGATTTCCTGCACTTGAGAAAAGACTGGTATTGGTCACAGTACTTGACCCTTGTGACTGTCCTCCTGCTTGTCCCACTGGCTGCCCCTGCTGTTGGACTAAAGGAGCCTCTTTCGACTGATTTTGATCACCTGCAGGCATTTCATGAGACCCTTTGAAGGCTCGGTCCTCCATGAACTTCACATCTCACCTTACTACTAGGAATGTAGACTCTGAATGCCTTTGAGGTTTCGTTGTACCCAACGAAAAACCCGTTCTCTGCAGTCTGACCCAGTTTGGTCCTTTTATCATCAGGCATGTGACAATAAGCAACGCTGCCAAAAATTCTGAGGTGGCTAACTTATGGATTTTTCCCTATGAAGACTCCTTCTAGTGTTTTCTTCCCTAATGCTCTATGAGGAGTCCTGTTTTGAATATACATTGTCGTGTTAAATGCTTTTGCCCACAGAAATCTAGGTAGATCTTGGTCATATAACATAGCCTTTGCAGCTCCAACAATGGTTTTGTTTTTCCGCTATGCTACACCATTCTGTTGTGGATTATATGGAGTTGTCCATTCTCTCTTGATGCCTTCCTTCGCACATAAATCTGTGAAGTCTTTATCAATATACTCTCCACCATTATTTGAGCGAAGCACCTTGATCTTCTTCCCAGTCGTATTCTCCACGAGAGCTTTAAACTCTCTGAAACGATCGAAGACCTCATCCTTAGTCTTCAAGAAGTAGATCTAGGTTTTCCTGGAATGATCATCAATAAAGGTGACAAAATACTCAGCACCGCTGAGAGCTCTAATGGACATCACGCCACAAATATCTAAGTGTATAAGTCCTAAGACGCCATCAACTCTGTTGTCACTCCTTGGAAATGTCGCCTTAGCATACTTTCCAAGTACGCGCCCTCGTCACACATCATCATGTTCGGTTCCAAGTTTAGAAACCCCTGTTACGGTTTCTTTGAGCATTCTAAGTGCTCCATGATGTAGATGTCTCATTCTCTTGTGCCATAATTCATTCAACTCCTTCCCGCTGCTACTATTATTGCCTATCAGTGTCATTGGAGAATCGATTTGTAACTAGTACAACCTATTACTTTGAACTCTAATTTGTCTTACCTTTTTCCAGCACAAGTGTTTGACATACACTTTCTTCCCTACGAAGTGAACATCATACCCATTATCCTATAACTGAGATACTGAAATCAGGTTCAATACCCAATCCTAGCACATACAGTACATCTGAAGCATTGGTGCTTGCTCCTGACCCCCCCTAAAAATCTATGTTACCTCTCCCTACAGGAGTACATTTCGTTTTATTTCCCATAATAATCTGGAAATCCATCTGCTCCTCTTTGTAGGTAGAGATATATTCTCTAGCCCCTGTCATGTGAGCTGAAGCTCCACTGTCTATATACCAGACTCTCGGTGAAGTTGATCCTACTAAGCAAGCGAATTTGTCTTCCAATCTGGAAGACAAATATGAAGTCTCCCGAATGTTACTTCTTTCCATGGCTATACTAGAACAATTTTAGTGTGATATTTCTCTTTTTCTCCCGACGCAGATTCTACTCTGTAGTCTGCAGCAAAAACTCTGTGTGTCCAACCAGGATTTTGCTCAGCGAAAATCTGAGCTACAATTGCTCCCTCTGACCACTGGAATCACTAATCTGGGTAATTCGATTTTCCTGCCTCCCCTCAACTGAAAAGTCGAACAACTAACCTACTAACTCGAACTACCTGTTCTAGGATCTACGCAATCTTTCTGGGAATTTCGATTTGTTGCTCCCTCTGAACAGCAAAATTCCTTTCTACTTCCGAGCTTCCTGGTTGATCAATTAAGCTTCGATACCATGTGAAAATTTTATCTATTGCAACTATTGGAGATTATTCTTCTAACTCAAAAATTAATTTTGCAGTTTATTTGCTTACGGCAAATAACGAATAAAATCACATATGCAATTTTCACCATAAAAATACCACGGAAAATAAAATATTGAAAACGAAGAAATTCTAGTGCGTGCACAATAAAATTGACGCAGTTATTTTTTGACAATTGTCCCCAAAAAAACCCCAACTTGGGAAAATCGGTGCAACAGATGAGGTTTTTCTTATTAATGTTCAATAGTGTTAAATTTTGAGTTTAACATGTTCTTTGCATAGGACAATTACTTTAGAGATCCATATTAACCCAATTTTCCATTAGCAATCACATAAGACATTATTGTCATGACATTATAGACAAAGGATGCAGAAGACAAACCAAGACAAGAGTACACATGGATATGGCTCATGTCAGGGAAAAACCCCAAGACGGGGAAAACCATTGATCAATTCATCTTATTATTAATATCAAATGTTCAACAGAAAGAGAGTATAATAATTAGAGACAAAATGCTTGGCCAATTTGATAGTGTAATGTGAATGTCTTTAGACAAGTGAATAACCCAAAACTGCTATGAAATCACTCTATCAACAATGGTAAGTTAGGGCTTTTTACAGTCCACTCTTTTTACAGTGCATCCCTGCGGACAGATTTGTGGTGATGGCTCTAAAGTGCAGACACAGAAAGGAAGATGTTCTTCCTTAAATAGGCCAAAGATCATCTTGAAGTTGATGCCCAAAACTGACCAAATCTTCAAAAGTTGAATTCAGTCCTAAAGTGACAGAATTTGTCCATACAAAGTCCTAAAAGTTCATCAAATCCTGTGGGTGATAATCCAAGGGAACTCGGCCCTAATGCAGAGAATAACCCAAAAACAAACCTTCCTTTAACTGTGCAGACCTACAGTTGCCTCAGACATATATTCAAGTTGAGGGAGAAAGCACCTCTATATATACAATTCGATGGGGTTGAAAAGACATGACCTTTGGGCTTATAGAGCCGACATATGAATGAGGCTGACCTTGATAATTTTACAAGAGATAATCATAAATTCAAAATCGCACTTCTCCTTAACCAAATTTGAAGATCTTTAGGTCGTTTTTGGTCCTCTTGAAAAGAGGAATTTAATGCCATAATTATCTTCCCCAAAGGCGTTGTCCAAAGTGGAATTCGGCCCTAGTTTCCAATTTTAACAAGCAACAATTCTAAGTACAATAATTTAGATGCCCAACTGGCAATCTAATCTGAAGAAAACACTGGCAAAAATATTGTGAGAATTTTCTCACCCCATAGTTATTTCTGCCTCTGAAATAGCTTCCCTGACCTCTGTGTTGAGATGCCTATGTCAGCCTCTACATAATCTCTATGCTGGCCCTCTGAAGATTTCGGTCTTCCTTCCTTCGTCTCTTCCAGGAACTAAAAACTTCCTCCCGGAATGTTGTTCCTCTTCTCTTCCACCTGCTACTCACCCTCTGACTCTATCTTCTCTATTGAGTTGTTGTTGCTGAGAAAATCGAACTGCCTAGGCAACTCAGTATTTGCACTGTATGATCTCCATCACCACATCGACTTTCTTTTATAATCCACTGTTGGAGCGACAAAGATTAAACCTCAACCAGTGGCTAGGATCATTTACGGGACGATCCGTGTGAGTTTTTAGATGATTCACGCCTTATCTCAATTAATACTGATTAATTAACCATATTCCCTAAAGTTTAGACTTAGGAAATATTTAAAAATTGGTTAAAAATCTAATTGAGACACTTCTAGGCAGAATTTTCATAAACGAATTACGGGTTTTGGAGATCTCAAGCCTCTCCACAAAATTTCATGGCTAGAACACAACCGATGCTACAAAAAACTAAGAGAGGTTATTGCCATATTTTCCATATTGAGGTCTCTGCCATACAACAAGGTTACTGCCAACAAGAATATGTCATCATTGTTATCAAGTACATTATCAAGGTTACAATCTATGTCACAGGGTTCGCCGAAATTGAACCTTGAGGTTCGAAATTCGGCGAACCTAAAAAAAAAAATCAAATTCGTTCAGGTTCGGCGAACTTGATAATCGAACCTCAACGAATTCAAACCTAAAGACGAACCTGAAGCCCAATTTTATAATTTTTTTTTTTTAAATTGGGGTTCGAGGTTAGATTTCAGGCGATTTTTGTCAGTGGTTTTAAGGTTTATGAGAAAAACCATGGACAGCACATGATTTTCTCTTGTTTCGCTTCCCACCAATTAGTTTCCCATGGTGGACACTGGTTTGGCTTTATTTACCATGGTTGTCGATAGATTTTCACAAGACAACTTCAGTTTGAGTGTACTCGCTCTATTGTGCTCAGTTCTGCCACTGCATGTTGTATTCTTTGCAATTTCCTGAATTCAATTTCTAGCGCTGCTTGTCCCTGCCGCCTGGAGCGTGAAGTTAATAGTGGTCGTGATTTGTGGCTCGTGGGTGCTCACTGCTACTCATAGTTTTATTGATTGATTTTGATTTTTTATTATTCTATGTCATATATATATATTCAAACTTAATGCCGAACCTCTTTGGAAAATTCGAATTCGAACCCGAACCATGTGACATAGGTTACAGTTATGTATTGTCATTGTTACATGTCAAAGTCACATCTCACTGTCATATTGAAAGTTATTGTCTTATTGTATAATGTCAAGTTAATATATTGATGCCATTATAGAGCGATATTATATCAATGCCACTGAGAGCGATATCAATGTTACCACAGAGAAGCAATGTCACACATAAGGTGATACCTCAAATAAGCAATGACATTGTTACAGAGAAGCAAGGTCATTGTTATCATAGAGAAGCAATGACACAGAACGATGCCATACAGAGATGTGAGCTTGATGTTGAATGAGTAGGCATATGTGCCATCATAATGTGAGAGCCATAACAATAACAAGTCATTGTACAGGGAACGAGTCGATGTAAAGTAGATGTGAGTCACTATAGCGAGCCACCATCATGTATGCAAGCCATCATCATGTCTGCAAGCCATTGTAATGTCAAAGACACGCGAGCTAGAGCCTTTGCTATATAAGCGAGCCACTGTATAGTATAGCAATGTCACCACAGAGAAAAAGCAATGCCACAATCTAAAGGATGCGAGCCAATCTTAAGCCAATGTGAACCACAAAAGTTATATACCATGCCTCTGTATAAAGAGTGAATCATATAGTATATAGCAAGCATGTGTGTATTTGAATTCGCTATTTGGAAATGGATCAATCTTCTTTTTATATACATTCAAGATGCCTTCAAAGGTCAAGCCGACCAAGGATTTTGGTGGGAAATACTTGAATTTGAATTTGCTCAATAATATTTAAATATATATTTCTTTAATGATTGCTTGCCACATTAATAATAATGAGAGAAGTGCCCAGCACATTAATATTAATATTTCGTTTTATCCCTATGAATTTTCTTTTTGACCAATATAGATCCTCTTTAGGGCACGATGGGCTTTCCTCAAGGGCAAGAGGCTTTCTCATGGGAAATTTGTCCCACAGCTGCCCAAATTTCAACACATTGACGTCTCCCAACCATGGATTCTCTCTTCATCTAAAAACTTGCATTCAATCAATGAGAGCCAATTTCTCAGTGGTAAAAATGGTGTGCACTCATATCCATCACATGGCCTTTTCCATATCCATCAGATGACATATGATATATGATAGGCATGAGTTAGGAGCATTGACAAAGTTCCAATAGCATAATATTTGACATTCCACATGCAAAACCCAAGTTTGTTGACTATGTGGGTTATGGATAGCCAAAGAAACAAAAGAAAGCATAACATGGTGGATGTATGGGTTGAGAGATGTGGTGGACTCCTTACTCAAAATAAATAGAGAATGGAAAACTAGATGTAAAAGATTGTAGCATGATTAAATTAATTTGTGTAGGTGGATGATGTGGCTATAGTCCATCACGATTTTAAGCATATAACTTAACATGGATTGTAAGGTTTTAGCTTTCAAAATATTCATTTTCATGTGTTGTATTGTGAAGTTCGCTTTATGATTCTATAGTTTTAGTGTGATTTTTTTATAATGCTAAATGTAAAGGGAACTTTGGCTTATAAAAATACAATGATGTCATGAGCTCTTCCACGATCAAATAACAACAAAACCCAGCTTGGGAAATTATTTCAGCAATCCAAAAATTGTTTTAGAGGCTACAATTTTGCATAACAAAGAGACGGTTGGAATACAAGGTTCCATTATGTAACCTCTTTTGGCAGTGGAAGAATAGATTGCTCTCATTGATTGTCAAGAAGGCAGTTATAGTCATATAAAAGAACAAAACAACATCACTTAACCTATTCAGCACATCCAAGGGAACAAATGAAAATACCTTTTTAGCACTACTAAGTGGGTTTTTATCTGGATTGGATCAATATAACAATTGTTATCCATCTTGATGCTTTTAGAGTGGAAATAACCACTTTTTGTGGTCCCAACCTTACTATGGACCTAGATACCACAATCTACACATTGATACCTTTCCAACTATGCAAAAATCACCTCAATTGGAGCTCAAATGAAAAAGTTATGCCTCTCGGAAGTTGGTCTATCAAAATTGACTACCATAATTCAAGAGGATGACACGTCAACCCCCATTACTCGTGGAAAAGGGACTAGCCAAGTGAGCACTATGATAAAGACTCTAGAAGAGTTGACTTGTAACTCATATTGAAGGTTGAATGGGTCAATTTAACACCTAGTTGGCTATCGAGCTATGTTAAAACCAGGCCACTAGGAGGAAAAGGGGTTTGGTTCTATTCTAGTGCATTTTGTTCCATAGTTGAGCAGAGTAGCTGAGAGAGAGAGGGTTTGTGTTATGTAGCAGCCCGCGAGCCACATGTCTCACTCCTTTGTACTTGCATCCCTTTCCATTTAGAGAAATAAAGAGCGAAGCAACCTCGCCTTCTAGATGGGCTTTCTCCCGAAAGGGTTTTCCAAGTCATATCTTGGGTTATTGTGGTTTTGTCATTGATTGTTCTATTTGTTCTCTATTTTCTGCATATTTATATTTTGCATGCATACGCAGTAAACTAACTTAATAATTCCAGAAATCTAAGGAACAATTAACCCTCATAGTATGGATTTCTTAGTTCAGTAAATTTTCTTTACGATATTTGTTGTGACGAATTTTCCAGTGGAATAGCCACGGTAGTTTACAAACCATATTGGTATCAAAGCAAGTATCATTGAGTATTTTGTGGGAAGTTATAGGAAATATAGATCAATTTAAACAAAAAATCGTAAAACCCCAGGGATGGCCAATGAATATATTAATAACCCTTAAGATTAGGCAGAGGAGAGCTTCTCAAGGCTAGAAAAACAGGTCGTAGACATCAATTGTAACATGAATCTCCTTATTGTGGCTTTGGCGAACATGTTTGAAATCAAAGAAGACGAAGGTTCCAACTCAAAGTTCCCATCAAAGGGAAAATTGAGGGATTGAAAGAACCAAAGAGAGAGTAAAAGAGAACCCAAAAAAGAACAACCCTGTTCAAGTGTCGTGAATCATTCACAGTGCCTTTTCAATATGGAAGCAAAGGTTGACATCAAGCCATATCAAGGTGATATTGATGCTTTGAAATTAAATCATTGGCTGCAACAGTTACAAGTTTATTTTAGCATTCACCACATCAAGAAAGAACAAAAACTTTCATTTGTTTGTTAAAATTAGAGGGTCGTGCCCTTACCTAGTGGGAAAGCCACACAGAAACCTTGGGATTGGAGGGAGATCCTCTAGTGACTAAATGGAAGGATTTCAAAACTCTCATAAAGTCAAAATTCTATCCTATTGGGTATGTAGAAAACCAATGTATCCAGGGGCATTGCTCCAAGTAGAGACGACAGAGTGTACAAAAGTACATCATGGAATTTAGGAAGATGTGAATAATGTCGAGTATCTAACCAAAAAACACAGAGATGTACTCCTCAAGTATTTGCATGGTCTACACAACCATCTACAAAAACAAGTGATGTTGCTCAAACCCATAACAGTGGATGAGGCTTGTGCATAAGAATAGTACTTAAAGAACATAAGGCCAAAAAAAAGGGCAATCAAGTGGGGTCAAAGTAGAAGGAGCTCTAGGAATCTTCCAAAGGAGGGGAAGAAGAAGTGTAAAGGGTGAAAAGAACAAAAAGCAGCAGCCACAGCACACCAGTCCAAAGATCCCAACATTGATGGTCATACAAAGAAAAAGTGTTGGAAGTTGCATCCAGAGCTCAACCCGAAGAACAAAAAGGAAGATGTTAAGAAGAAAAGCATCATGGCCACCGATTCAAGAAACTAGGTGGAAAGCAGCGTACATATGGAGGAGGAGATTGCATGTACATCAATGAAGAAGGGGGTAAATTTGAGTAGCCATCAACAACAGGAAGAGAAGGAAATGACCAGACTCTTCCATATAAAGATACGGGTCAAGAAGATGAAAAATGATGCTTTATTCAACTCAAGATCACAAGAAAATCTCATAGCAACAAATCTGGTCAAGAAATTGGGACTGGAGACTCATGACCATCCTAGCCCATATCCATTTGGATGGATCAACAAGGAGGCAGAGATAAAGGTAAACAAACAGTGTAGAATCAAATTTGCAATAGTTGTTGTTTTTATTGATGAAGTAGAGTTGGATGTAGTTCCACTTGATGTATATGGAGTTGTATTTGGAAGTCCCTATATGTACATGCGAGATGTGATCTTCATGTGAAGAACCAACCAAAACCACCTCATCAAAGACGGAAAATCCTTCATCATCAATGTGCACGAGGGCAAAATCAAAGATTTCAATGGTAAGTGCCAACCAGTGCAAAAAGTTGATCAGCTCTAGAAAAAAGTATGTTTTGTTATTTTGAAGAGAAAATCAAGATGTAGAAGATTCCATGAGAGCTAAGTCATCCCTAGAGGGGTGCACTAAGGAATAGTGATAACAATTGGAAGAGATATTACAAGCATACAAGGGTGTGTTACAAGAGCCTAAAAGGCTACCACCCAAGAGGGAAGTGGAGCACGAGATCCAACTGTTGTCGAACTTCCCATTACCAAACATTGAATGTACAGGCAGTTCATTATAGAAGCAAACAAGGTGAAGAAGCTTTTTGCAGGAGCTATTGGAACAGGGTGTCATACTAGCAAGTACCTCACCATGTGTGTTGCCCATCATCATTGTGCCAAAGGATGGGACTTGGTGAATGTGTATTCATTAATTGGTGTTAAACAAATTTATACTCAAGAACAGGTACCCCCTGTCGAAGATAAATGATTTGTTGTACCAATTGCAGCAAGCAAAATATTTCACCAAGCTAGATATAAAGTCAACATATCACCAAGTTCGAGTCAAAGGAGAAGATACCTAGAAGGTTGCCTTCAAAACCATGCAAGGTTTGTATGAGTAGTTAGTCATGTCGTTTGGCCTATGCAATGCACCAGTTACGTACATGAAGTTGATAAATGATATGTTGTGCCCTTTTATAATTTCATTTGTTATTGTTTATTTGCATGATATATTGGCATATAGTGTGACTTAGGAGGAGGACATCTCACATTTGATGCCAGTGCTAGACATTGAATAAGCATCAACTGCTGGAAAATCTCAAGAAGTGTGAATTTGAACATCAATCTTTGGTGTTTTTTGGGTATGCGATAGATAGAGGAGAGCTACAGATAGATCATGTTGAACTTCCACAAAAATTTTGCAACTCCTATGAGGAACAATCTGAATCTGAAACTAAATTATTTTCACCAAGACACAAAATTTCTCAACAATAGATAAGCAACAGAATAATCACAGAGATAAAAACACAGCCACACAATAAGACACCTTTTTTATTGGGAAAACCCTCTCCTTGACGCGGTATTTATTGATTGAACAAATAGATCAAATATAAAGCAATTTGTCTCTTGAGACAAAGTTGTTCTCATATTGATCTAGCCTAGACTTGCCCTGCCAACCCTTCAGCTCCTAAATCCTAGCGCACTTGTGATCTCCTATTACTTAGGACACAAGCTCTTTGCGTTCCCCACAAATAAGGCTCTCTCACAACCTATGGGCTTTGTCTTGTCACAAACCTTTGTGCACAAAACAATTGTGAAATTTGTGTGTCATTGTCCTTCTTTATAGATTCGATCCATGCTAAATTGTTAAGGATACTAGATGTGAATACTGCGATCACTTGCAGATTTACACTGTAATGTAATTTTTTTATTAATGATTGAATACTTGAATGATGCCTTACATTCCCTTGGACGGTATGCCTAAATAGGCAGTGACTGGTAACGAGGGTAAATGGTCATGTCTTTTGACAATGACTCTTCAGTAATTAAAAAATGTTTAAATAACTAATTAGTTATTTATTTATTATATATATTTTATTAAACTATTCTATGAATTATTTATTCATAACATTGCCCCACCCTTAAAAATTGCTTTGTCCTCAAAGCAAACGTAACGAACGGTACTATTGTCGGAACTTCTTCTTCTTGAAGTTTTTTCCACATGATCAGGTATTCTCTAATAGATTTGTAACGTAATACCTTTTCTCTGGTTGCAAGGATACCTCCAGGTTCTAAGACAATCCTTCCTTCATCGACTTCAGGTATCTCAGTTTGAGCTTATTAGTTTTGACCTGGTACCTTTTTTAGACATGAAACATGGAATACGTTGTGGATTCGACAGTTATCTGGTAGTTTCAATCCATAAGCTACGTCATTGATTTTCCTAATTATCTAGAAAGGGCCATAGAACTGTGGAGCTAACTTGTTCTTTCCTCGTTGTTTCAAGGATAATTGCTTGTAAGGTTGTAGTCTTATGAAGACCCAATCTCCTTCTTCGACTTCTCTTTCTGAATGGTGTTGGTCACCTTGTTGCTTCCTTCAATTTTTGGCAGTTGCTAGGTTTTCCTTTAATATCTGGATAATCTTTTGACTTTCTTCCAAATGGTTCTTCATTGCTTGAACTTTAGTGTCATTTAATGCAAAATCTTTCCATCTCAAGGATTTATAAACATACAGGGCCTGGAATGGGGTTATTTTGGCTGAGGTATGGTAGGTGGTATTGTAACACCATTCTGCTAAATGCAACCACTGTGACCATTTTCTTTGCTTGTCAAATATGAAGCATCGTAGGTATGTTTCTAAATACTTATTTACTATTTTTGTTTGACCATGTGTTTGTGGATGGTAGGATCAACTCATGTTAAGGGTTATTCCGGCTTGGTTGCAAAATTGCTTCCAAAAATTTCCCTTAAATCTTACATCTTTGTCACTAATGATGACTTTAGGTAGACCGTGTAGCTTGTAGATGTTTTTGCAAAAGACTTGCGCAATTTGCTTGGTTGAGTTTGTTTTCTTGACTACCATAAAGTGTGCATATTTAGTGAGTCTATCCACTACAAATATTTTGTCCTTACCATCAAACATATGTAAACTATCGATGAAATCCATGGAGATTTCTTCCCATTTCTGATTTGGAACATGTAAGGATGTAACAATCCAAGAGTTGAGACGTTTTCACTTTTACTTCTCTGAGAGATGTCGCATTCGGTGATGTACTTCTGAATTTCCTTACTCATTTCCTTCCAGTTGAATGACTGATGTGCATTGTAGTATGTCTTAAAGAACCCAACATGCTCAGCTGCAAGGGAATTGTGTGATTGCTTTAGAGCTTTTATTTTAAATTTGAATGAAGGACTTAGGTAAATCCAACCCTTATACCATAGTACATCATTTTTCCATTCAAAATTAGGATGTTGATCAATGTTTTCGATTATCGAACAAGAGTCTGAATCCTTTGCATATTTAGTTCGGATCTCATCCAACCAATCATGTGTTGAAGAATCTAGGGCCAATGTAGTATTAATGTGATTCTTCTCGACTTGATAACTATTTGTGAGGTGTTTTAACTTTTCTTCTTAGCATAGTCTTCATTTATTATTATTAGAGTGTGTCTTTGTTAGTTCATCAAATAGCTACCAAAACAAAGAGACAAGAACACAAGATGTTTGGCTTTCTGCCAAGGCCAAAACCTCTCCCTCTTGGAGAGGAAAACCCACACAAAATTCTTCTTATAGAGATTCCAATTGACGAATACCAAGACCATGACCCTTGACATGCTATGCCACTCCAAGAACAAGACACCAATCCTCTTCTTTGTCACTGCTGAGATCATCATCATCATAGTTGTACCATAACTGCTCCTTCATCTAGATCATTGTTGCACCATGACTGCTCCTTAATCTAGATCATCGTTGTACCATGACTGCACCTTACCAAAGATCTTCATCATTGTTACACTGAGATCATTGCTATACCACTGATATCTTCATTGAGAACCAGCAAGACCATAATTGCCTCTATGTTGGGATCATGACAGTATCTAGGATGTAAGTCGAGATATAGTGTATCACTGTGATCACAGAGATCCGAGATATAGTGTATCATTGTGTGATCACAAAGATCCGAGATCTTTCTTATCACATGTATGCATGAGAGTATGGTTGTGTTGTATGCCGAGATAGTGAGTGAAGAGATCGAGTCATTATCTCTGCAATATCCTTTCGAAAACACAGAGACTCTTATCCATCCGAGAACCTGAACTATTGAGCTTGTCTGAAGTGATTGTCCCACTGTACTTGACCGAGATTCTTGTACTCCTGTACCCATCCGAAGTTTTGTGCCTCTGTCATCATCCGAAGTTATAGAGAGATCCAAGCTTCTATGATTCTTGTGGTGTCTTTAGCCACCTATTTCTAGTAGTTGACTTCCCATATTTAGCCGACATGTCCATGTTAACCGATGTGTTTCTTTATTGAGCCGACATGATATTTATGTCTACTTTTAGGTCAACATGATTGTCTTCTACCTCGCTTTGCTTGTAGACTTCTTTGTGCTTGCCTTGGAGGATTGTGCTTGGTCTTGGAGGGTTGTTCTAGGCTTGTATACATTTTACATAGGCTCATGAAGAGCTCCTTATTCATGACTTTGACTCTTTGACTTTCCTAGACCTATGAAATGAGCAAGAAACTCCTTATAATTTACAAAAATAATAACTATCCTTCTTGACAAGTACAAAGATCAAAATTACATTTGTAAATACCGAACCTAGTTACACTTTCTTCAACATCATGAACTACTACCAATGCGGAGCATGTTGTGGCATCTTCATCTTTACGTGAGAGAACATTGGCAACCACATTATCTTTTCCCCTTTTGTGCAAAATTTCCATGTCAAATGCGGCCAGTTTCTCTATCCACTTTTGTTGATCTGTTGATAATATTTTTTGTTATAACAGGAACAACAGACTCTTCTGATCAGTGCAGATTGAAAACTTGCTCCCCAATAAGTATTGACACTACTTGCTTAACGCATAAATAATGGCCAACATCTCTTTATGGTAGGAAGACTTCAAGCTTTCCCTCTTATTAAGCTTTCGACTTTCATAAGCTATGGGGCGACCATCTTGGATCAGTACTACTCCAATCCCAAATCTTGAGGCATCACATTCTACCACAAAGGATTTGGAGAAATCTGGGGTTGCCAGAGTCGGGGTAGATCACATTATCTCTTTTAAGGATTCAAAGCATTCGTCTACCTTATTGTCCCATGGAAAGGAATTTTTCTTTAGTAGATTCGTTAGGGGAGTCGTCACATGTGCATAATTTTTTATGAACCTTTTGCAGTATCCGATTAATCCAAGGAACCCCCTGAGTTTTAACATCTTCTTTGGCTTGGGCCAATCTTTGATCGTTTTAATCTTATTGGAATCTACTTTTACTCCTCCTTTAGATATGATGTGTCCTAGATATTCAACTTCCTTCTATCCAAAGGTACATTTCGATAATTTTGCATAAAATTGATTCTTCTCCAATACAGTAAGTACTTCGTCTAGATGCTTGAGGTGCTCCTTCCATGTTTTGTTGTAGATGAGGATAACATCAAAGAAAACCAATACGAATTTTCACACGTATGGGCGAAAGAGTTCGTTCATTGTTGCCTAGAAGGTGGTCGGTGCATTTGTTAGATCAAATGGCATTACCTTAAACTCATAATACCCTTCATGAGTTTTGAACACAGTCTTCTCGACATCTTCTAATCTTACACGGATTTGATAATAACCTGACCTCAAATCTAATTTTGAGAAATATTTTGAGCCATGGAGTTCGTCCAGCATCTCATCAACAAATGGAATGGGAAATTTGTGTTTAATAGTAATCTTGTTTAATCCCCGATAATCTATACAATATCAGAAGGATATGTCTTTCTTTCGGACTAATACTATTGGAGCCACATATGGACTTCTGCTTTTCGTAATGGCTCCACATTTTAGCAAATCTTGCATTAAACTTTCTATTTGTGTTTTACGATGATGGGAATGGCGATATGGCTTGACATTCACAGGTGTTGCATCTAATTTAACTTTAATGATGTGTTTGATCTTCCTTCCTAAGGTAATTTCATGGGCAATTCCTATAATACTTTGTCATATTTCCAGATTAGGGATGTAACTTCAGACTGCTGGTGAGTCCCTTCCATAGATAATAACTCTAATTGTTGGCACTGTGCAACGAATACCGGAGCTCCTTTGCGAATAAGTTTCTTCATTTGTTGTGCAAATATGATTTGGGTAGGAGGAGCCTGGAACCCAAACAATTTATACTTTCTTACATTCCACTTAAACTTAATGAATTGTGTGGAATATGTCCCCAACATTTGTAAGCATTGTATTGCCTGGACAGCATCTACACCTCCCAAGGGAACTGTGTAAAAGCTAGACTCCATTTCATAATCGCTTAGTTGCATTTTAACTTCATGGCACTTCCCTACTCCATCTATTCTTTTCCCATCTGCCACCATAACCTTTATATCTGTCACAAGATGTGCAAATAGATTTAAACTCTTTGCGACATTCACATCTATAAAATTGTGGTTGCTTATTGAATCTATTAACACAACAACATTTTGCTTCTTAATATGTCCCTTCAATTTTAATGTTTGTGGTTGGGCTATCCCTATGATAGATACCAAAGAAATTCTCAACATATTTTCTTCTTCTAGATCTGGATTAGAGTCTCATTTTCTTCGTTAGTTTCTTCGTTGGAGTCACTATCTGAAGATTCGTCTTCTTGTTCTGCTTCGCAATTGTAGAGTTTCTGCGTGTTGCACTTCTGTCCTGAAGAATATTTGTCTTCGCACGTCCAACATTTGCCATCCTTTTTCTTTTCAAAACTTGACTGTTGTTTTCCTCCTTACAACAGGGGTGGAATGTACTTGCTAGACTTGTCTAGAGAATTCTTGCTTGTCTTTCCTTTTGAATAACTACTTGATTTTTCATTTCTAGTATAGGGTGTTTTATGAAATTTATATTTTCGCTCAATAATTATTGCTACATGTTTGGCTTCTTCAATATTTTTGGACTTGTATAGCTTCAATTATGCTCGGATATACTCCTTAAGTCCACATCTAGACATTTTTACCAGTTCTTCATCAGAAAATCCTCTTTGTCTTACAGCTAATACTTCCCATTCGTGGGTGCATTCGCTTACTGTTAAAATTGGCATCTAGGACCAAACTCCATGTGGGTCATCTTATTTATGGCAACTGATATTTTTCTTGGATTCCTCTCGTCGAGAGGTGTAGGATTGATCTAATGATCATCCAATTCCAACATGTATTCATGGAGATATGAATTTATTTGTATTTCTTGACAATTTGTCAAGGTCGGCCAGCAAGTAAAATTATGTTGCACACCCCTAGCTAAACCTCAACGTGGCATATAAATAGAGGAGACCTTGAGGCATTATCGCACTCATCTCACCCTCACATCTCTTCCTCGTCTCTTAGGTCTACGAAGGAAAGAGGACGTAGCTCTTACGTGGGAAAGAGGACGCAACTAGGGCAGCAAGGACGCAGGATGGTGCAGCAAGTGGTTAAGGACTGCGTTGACCAGCATATAGACAACATTGACTACGAATTTGTGTGGGCAGCCTCTCCTAGGCTAGACGTAGTGCTAGACAAGTCTGCGTTGACTTGTTGGAGGGCACATTTGTGACAGCATTGACTAGTTAGCGTTGGTTGCAGTATGTTGTAGCATTGACTATTGTTTTGACCATCTTACATTGACTGTTTTGGGTAGCTATTACTGTTGTTGGAGACCAAGTTCTCCTAGGTTGTCTTGAGGACATTTTGGTCGCTGATTGATCCCCTTTGCTATTATTGTTCAAGGGTTTCATAACTGTTGTTGTAAATCACAGACTTGCGCTATTGTACTATCTCTCTCTGCTTAATTATTGAAGAATATAGAAGAATTGATCAAAGGATTTCCCCATATTGGGGTTTGTCCCTGGCTAGCGTCACATCTTGTGTCTGTTGTCTTGGCTTGTCTTCAGTTGATTTCATTTATGTTCTATCAACATTTTACTTTAATGTTATGTGATTGCTATACTGGAAATTGACTTTGGGCTAATAAGAAGAATTGAAATAAATTGCTCTTAGCATAGAACATACCATAATTTAACATGGTATCGGAGCTGACGTGAAGACAAAGCCCAAGCAAGAGCAAGAGCAATCACTGAACACAGTTGGAAAAGGTCAAAAGGCTTCAAGGTTTCCTCATCACACTTCCCCACCGAAGACAAGCTCCGTGAGAAGTCTGACTATCACGGATGGAAGATGTCTCTTGATCTAACATTGGAAAAGCAGGAAGTGTTGGACTATGTGAGAGGCAGAATTACGAAGCCTCCATCAAATGCACCGGCTGCTACAAGGAACAAGTACACTAAGGGTGAAGTCAAAGCAAAGAAGATCATCAGGGACTCAATTGACAAGTGTCTAGACTCTAGTGGCCTATGTTTCCGAGTTGAACACCTCCAAGGAGATCTACAATAGACTGGTAAGCTTGTTTAAAGTTAGTGATGCAAATCAAGTTTTGTTCCTCAAAAATAAGCTGAAGGATATTACGAAGGGCACGGATGAGGATATTCAATCCTACTTCTTAAGGATCACTGAGATCAAGAATGATCTCCTATTGATTGGAGAAGTCATTGTTGACATGGAACTAACTATCCCTACTCTTGGAGGGCTCCCATCCAAATGGTATGTATCTAGAACCACTCTTCTCAACAACGATCGAATTTTGGGATTTGAGGAATCGATGGCGAGATGCATTCAAGAAGAGACAAGGATAGTGGAGCAAGAAATGCCCTCAAGCAAAGGCAACCCCACTGCTTTCTCCTCTCATGCCAAAAGGAGAAATAATTCTGGGTCTAAAGGTCACTTCAAAGGAAAGACCAGATTGAAGGGTAGAAGGAAGGGAAGATGCTTCGCTTGCAATAAATTTGGCCACTATGGGAGGGAGTGTCCAAATAGTAAGGAAACATCTCATGACGATGGTCAAAATCACTCTCGAGGAAACTCCAACCACAATCAAAGGAATGGCAGGTTCAATGGCAAAGGAAAGAGGAATGTTGGAAATCAAGGAAATGGTCAACCCTCCAAGAAAGCAAGGAACTACAGGTATGAATCAAATGTTGTTAACAATAAGCAAGATGAATATTATCTGATATTGACCCTCTCCACTACCTCTCCTTCAGACTCGTTGGGCAATTGGCTTATTGATAGTGGTGCATCAAGGCATTTCACTAGTTACAAGGAATCTCTCTTTAATCTGATAAAGAAGGAGACAAACTTTGAGATTATTCTTGGACACAATTCCACCTATCTCGTAAAGGGTGTAGGGAACGTTACTCTTCAATTAAATCAGGATAACACAATCCATTCGCAAGAATTCTTATATGTACCTCATCTCAATAAGAATATGTTGTCCATTTCAACAATTGATCCAAAATGGATCCAGTTTTGCCTCCAAATCAAAGTCTTCAAATTCAGTTGAAAGTGGGATCAAGTCAAAGTGCTCGACGAGACGATTCCAACGGTGCGAACGGCGCGAAAATCCAAGTTCAGATGAAGAAGTAAAAACCAGTGAAAGTTTCAAGTCAAACTAAAGGCAACCCCACTGCTTTCTCCTCTCATGCCAAAAGGAGAAATAATTTTGGGTCTAAAGGTCACTTCAAAGGAAAGACCGGATTGAAGGGTAGAAGGAAGGGAAGATGCTTCGCTTGCAATAAATTTGGCCACTATGGGAGGGAGTGTCCAAATAGTAAGGACACATCTAATGACGATGATCAAAATCACTCTTGGGGAAACTCCAACCACAATCAAAGGAATGGCAGGTTCAATGGCAAAGGAAAGAGGAATGCTGGAAATCAAGGAAATGGTCAACCCTCCAAGAAAGCAAGGAACTACAGGTATGAATCAAACGTTGTTAACAATAAGCAAGATGAATATTATATGAGATCGGCCCTCTCCACTACCTCTCCTTCAGACTCGTTGGGCAATTGGCTTATTGATAGTGGTGCATCAAGGCATTTCACTAGTTACAAGGAATCTCTCTTTAATCTGATAGAGAAGGAGACAAACTTTGAGATTATTCTTGGAGACAATTCCACCTATCTCGTAAAGGGTGTAGGGAACTTTACTCTTCAATTAAATCAGGTTAACACAATCCATTTGCAAGAATTCTTATATGCACCTCATCTCAATAAAAATATGTTGTCCATTTCGGCAATTGATCCAAAATGGATCCAGTTTTGCCTCCAGATCAAAGTCTTCAAATTCAGTTGAAAGTGGAATCAAGTCAAAGTGCTCGACGAGACGATTCCAACGGTGCGAACGGCGCGAAAATCCAAGTTCAGATGAAGAAGTAAAGGCCAGTAAAAGTTTCAAGTCAAACTAGGGCAAAATGAGGAAAAGTCAAAGTCAAAGTCAAATAGTCAACGGTCAACCCAGGGTGATGTCAACAAGACACGTGTCCTCCCGTGAATGCGCCATATGTCCAAGGTGATGTCATCAAGGTTGATGACATGTCGAGATTTGATTGGTTGAAACGGGCCAATCCGATGCTGACATGTGGCAGCCCGATTTTGCTCGATATTGGCATGCAAATCCCAAAATTTTGGGGGTCAGGGAGGATCGAACCCCTGACCTCCCGGAATACTAAGATTGCATCGGATTCTGCTCACCGGATGAGCTATAACGCCGCTTGGGTAACAGAGGTATGGATAATATATTTATTAAGGTTGGTTTGGAACCACCAAAAAAGGGTCGGACGGTCAGGGTCAAACCCATAACCATCCATCCCTGAGCATCAAATGTGTATCATAACCACCGGGATTACACCATAGTCCAAACCATATAAACCAACCATATCAAATGTATCGAATAACAAAGATCCCACATGCGCCACGATAACATATGTTACATGATATATATATATATATTATATAATATATTATATATATATATCACAAATATTAATGATAAGCAATGTAAAAGGCCGAAAGAGTCGCACGGGGGTTTCAACCCACCGACCTCCCAAACTACATATACCACGCCTTGACACAATTGCGCTAGCCAACATACCAAGCAGTGGAACTTGGAATTCCATCCACCAAACATTTTTATATTGTTATGCAAGTGTCAAACCAGGCCAAAACCACCAACGCGCTTTCCAAGGCGAGTTTTGGTTGCAAAAGCGGTTTTTCATAGGCAGAGGCTTTGTGCAGCAGAAAGGCGATTTTGCTACAAGTAGAGATGGTTTTTTACTTTCCAAGGGGTTTGGAAATCACTATGGCCAAATATGGTCGAGTTTACACTCATTTGCCTCAAAATTTCGAGCTGGACGCAGTGATGACGTCCATTTTCTCATCTAAGACTCTGTTTTTCAACACTAGAAGCGAACAGACCAGGAGACGTAGCCAGAAAGTCTGGTGAACTCCTTTATTAAATTTGGCTGTGTTGATGTGATTAAATGTGTTTTCAATTTGCTTAAGTGTTTATGTTATTCGCAATCTTTTCAATCGATTGCATTAAGTAACGTAAGCGAATTCACACATAGTCTATAATACATTTTTCATTAACGGATCAAGTGGTATCAGAGCAACAAGGTTTCTAAGGTTTGACAAGTTTTTGTGAATATTTGAATGCTTACTAGGTTGGGGCTCAAATGAGGCAAAGGAGAGCTTGTTGAAGCGAATTCAGAGATTGGAAGGGTCTTTTCACAAAGAAGGATGGCGGATGAAATTCCACTTGGGTTAGAATCCCAATTCTTGGATACTTTCATGACAATATGTGCCATGGTGGAAGAGATGTATAATGAGTTTAAAAAGGATAAAGGTGAAGGCACTTCATCACCTAAACCAGACAAAGGAGCAGAGGAACCTTTTCTTTTTACTCCTCCAGATAAAGAAGATAAAGGAAAGGGAGAAAATCCTCCTCCATCTCCTCCCTCATCACCATCATCATCATCATCATCATCATCGTCTTCTTCTCATAAAACTAGTTCTTCTAAGAAGAAGAAAAAGAAAGCCTCTTTGATCAAATTAGATGTAAAATTTGATTTGCCAATTTATGATGGGGAACTTAATGTTGAAAAGCTTGATAATTGGATAAAGCAAATTGATCTATATTGCAGGGTGCAAAAAGTTGATTCAGAAAGGAAGAAGATTGAGCTTGCTAGCCTTCGACTTGGAGGAACCGCACTTGTATGGTGGGAAGGCAAGACACAAGCAGATCTCCAAAAGCGTGGTAAAATCATTTCAACTTGGATGAATTTGTTTCTGCCATTAAAAAGCAATTTTATCCATTGGCTTATATGCAACAAGCAATGATGAGTTGGCAAACACTATGTCAATTAAAAGGTCAAAGTGTTCAAAGTTACACTCAAGAATTTGGTAAGAAAGCTTTGACATTAGGCATTTCATTGGACTCACCAGAAATATTGTTGAAATACATAGGTGGTCTTCATAGTTATTTGAGGCTTACCATACTTATGTTTAATCCAACTAGCTTAGATAATGTATCTATTCAAGCAACTCATCTAGAAGCCAGAGGTGAAAATGTGACCCCAGATGTTGGGAAATCATCCAAACCTATTGAAAGCAAGAATAAAGGCAAGAAGAAACTTAAGTGGAAGGAGAAGAAAACAAACACTGTGAAGAAGGAAAAACCTTCATGCACTCATTGTAAGGAGGAAGGACACGATGAGGCACACTGCTGGTCTTTGCATCCGAAATTGAAGCCTAAGAAGTTTGGAGGTAAAGAGCGAAAGAATGTTGCTAAAAGGACTTAGGATCAGATTCAGGTGACGAGACAATGGTTACAGCTACAGGTATAAAAGGTAAAGATTCTAAAGCATCTACAAGTACTTCTTCAAATTCTGTTCATAACGATAATGATGAGAGGAAAAGAAATGAGCTATTTCACATAAGATTCATTTCCAAGCATACTAAAATTGATACCTTATTTGATAGTGGGTTACAAGTTAATTTGATTTCTGAAGCAATTGTAAAGAAATTGGATCTAGAAACAAAACCTCATAAAAAGCCATATCCATTAGGCTGGTTGTGTAATAAAACTAAACTACAAGTTACGAAACAATGTAACTTCGTTTTGCTATTGGGTCAAAGTTTGTAGATGAGGTTGAGTTAGACATAGTCCCATTGGACATATGTGGAATTCTATTAGGAAGTCCATACTTGTACGATAGAAATGTTATCTTCTATCGAACTAAAAATAAGTATCAACTCACTAAGGATGGAATTGAATATATTGTAAGGGCTCATAAACTCAAAGATAACTTCTCTCTCATAAATTCTAGACAAATGAAAAGAATTGTAAATGCAAGTAAACAATTTTTACTCATGATTGTAAAAGCAAAGGATATTGATAAATCCGATGCATTCCAAAGCTGTAATCCTAAACAGAAAGTAGATCTAGTTAAAGTTGTTTCCGATTATGATATTATGTTTCAAGAGCCTAAAGGGCTTCCACCCAAGCGAGAGATAAAACATGAGATTTATTTGCAGCAAGATGCTCCACTACCTAACACTGGAATGTATAGGTTATCAACTCTAAAGAATGCAGAAATAAGGAAGCAGGTACAGGAGTTGCTCGATCAAGGGTTTATTCGACCAAGCACATCATCGTGCGGATCACCTATTGTGTTAGTGCGAAAGAAAGACGGTTCGTGGAGAATGTGCATTGGATTTAGAGAATTAAATCAAATCACAATAAATAATCATTATCCTCTTCCTCGTATTGATGATTTGTTAGATCAGTTAAAAGATGCAGTTTACTTCTATAAATTGGACTTGCGAAGTGGCTACCATCAGATCAGAGTTGCAGAACAGGATGTGTGGAAGACTGCTTTCAAAACGAAGCAAGGACTCTATGAATGGATGGTTATGCCTTTTGTCTTAACTAACGCTCCAGCTACATTCATGCGAGTCAATGAGTGATGTATCTAGACCATTCGTTGATGATTTTCTAATAGTCCATTTAGATGATATTCTTGTTTTCAGTAGAACATGGGATGAACATGTTAAGCATGTAAAGCAGATTTAAGATGTTTTGAAAAGAGAAAATCTCTACGTAATACTGTCAAAATGTGAATTTGGCAGAACATCTTTAAATTATTTGGGTTATATTGTAGGGGGTGGTGAATTGAAGATAGATCCCTCTAAGGTCGAGGTCATTGTAAATTGGCCTAAGCCCAATACTGCTACAGAAGTTAGAAGTTTCTTAGGGGCAGTGCAATATTGGAGAAAGTTTATTGCTAACTTTTTGTTGATTGTAGCTCCTTTACATGCTTTGACAAGTGTGAAACAGGTGTTTCAGTGGGGAGGCAAACAACAGAAAGCCTTCAACACATTGAAAGAAAGGATCAGTGCAGCGCCAGTACTAGCATTGTCAAATCTTCAACATCCATTTGAGATCGAGACTGATAGAAGTGAATATGACATGGGGGCAGTGTTGATGCAGCACGGAAAGCCTGTATGCTTTCATTCTGAGACATTCGCATCGGCAGTAGTTAACTATCCCACATATGATAAGGAATTATATGCATTAGTTCAGAGTGTTAAAATGTGGAAACATTACATAATGGGTAAAGAAACAATCATACACACAGATCATCAACCACTACAATACTTACACTCACAAACTAAAATGCAACAATCAAGACATTACAGGTGGATGGGTTTCTTACGGCGATTTCATCTCGTTATCAGATATAAGAAGGGCATACATAATAAGGTTGCAGACATGTTATCAAGACCAATCATAAATGCATCCACAATACTTAAGCATAATTCAGTAATTCATGGAAGTTACATTGAACGATATGCTCAAGACACAGATTTTAAGGATGTATATGCAACTTTAAGTCATGGCAAGCAGGTAGAAGAATTGTATTATTACATAAAAGACAAACTCTTATATCATTTGGGAAAGTTATGCATTCCACAAATTAAAGAGTTAATATAATTTGAGAAGCACATACTTCTCTCATATCAGGTCATTTTGGTGTAAGTAAAACAGTTGCACAATTACAAAGATTCTGCCATTGGCCACGAACGAATGAGACAGTTTCTATATATATTAAAGGATGTACTATGTGTGCTACAAGCAAGCCAAGTAATAGAAAATTAGGCTTGTATACTCCATTGCCA
Source organism: Pinus taeda (assembly GCA_000404065.3). Taxonomy (NCBI): domain Eukaryota; kingdom Viridiplantae; phylum Streptophyta; class Pinopsida; order Pinales; family Pinaceae; genus Pinus; species Pinus taeda. The sequence goes on from APFE031385775.1 coordinate 394,432, forward strand.
ATTCCTTCTCATCCTTGAGAAAGTGTTTCCATGGATTTTGTTGGTGGGTTGCCAAAATCTAGAAAGAGTCATGATTATTTGTATGTAGTTGTGGATAGGTTCAGTAAAATGTGTATTTTGACACCATGTAATAAACAGGTCATAGCAGAACAAAATGCAAAGTTGTTCTTTCAAAATGTATTTTGGGTTACCCACTTCCATTGTATCCGATCAAGATTCTCGATTTGTCGGGAAATTTTGGTCAAGTCTGTTGACTGCTGGAGTAGCACCTGACGATTATGTGACGACTCCATGCCCAAGGATGATCCAGAGGACACTTGTACCATCAGATGTCATCAGTCAACAGAGTTTTTTAACTCTCCTTCTATCTT
>APFE031385775.1:394822-424076 GCA_000404065.3 Pinus taeda
AAAAATTTAAAAAATTTTCCAAAGTCAAAATAAGTCAAATTTTGACATGGAAGTCAAGCAGATGATCAAGGATGATGTGGCAAGCAATGTGGGGCCCACCTCGAGTCAAAGTTTCAGCAGCCAGTCAAAGTCAAAGAAAGTCAACTCAAAGTCAAAGTCAAAGCAAGTTGAAGTCATGAGGCAATGAAATTTTGGTTTATTTATCAGATTAAAAAATTATTATTTGAATCAAATATCATAATGTAAATGTTTAAAAGGAATTAAGTGGCATAAGGGACCCACACTCAGCCATATGAAATTACTCACATGCCCAAAAGAAAAATCCGTACGCATTCACACAGCAAAGTACGTACACAGCATTTACGTTGGCATATAAATAGCATGTGTACGTGAGCATATTTTTAAGTGGACCCAATCAAAGGTAATACGGAGATTTAAAAGGCAGCATACCCATTTCAAACTTCAACGCAAATCAAAGCTCCACGTTGGCAAGTCAAATAGTCAACGCAAATTGGAAGGTAATACGCAGATTCACTCAGCAATTAAAACAGTCCGTACGCAGCCCAGATTTTGTGCACGTGGGCAGCAATACACGTGGGCCATTACAGCAGTCCGTTGGCAGTCCGTTAGCAATTAAAACAACAACATATTCAGCGTTTATCAGCAGTTAACATTCAGTTTCATTAACAAGGACAGCAGTTGGTACGTACAGTTATATCATCAGTTAATGTAGCAGTTCTGCTGTACACATGTTCAGTCAATCTCCAGTTCAAAAGGCAGCAAATTAAAACAGCAGTTAAGGGATCATGAACAGCAGTTCAACCAGTAGTTTATCAGCAGTTCATGGGCAGCGAGCAAACACATAGCAGCCACTTGTCATGGTCTCTTAGCATTGGGATTGTCATCAAGCCACTTGTCATTTCATTTCTTCATTGGGATCTTCACCTGATTGCCATTTGTCATTGGAATTTGCCTTGGGATTGTCTCCCATTTTCCTATTTATATGAGCCTTGGGCTCTTATTGTAATAAGATAGAACGAGCTATTGGGCTGGCGGAGACTCTGCCGGATTTTGTACTCGGCATTTACATTAATAAATAAAAGTCTTTGGGGTTACCAACTTCTCTTGTGGTGCATGCCTTGGTACATGAGGTATACTTGTGTCGTTTAATATTCATGTGATTTTCATTTGCTATCTAGTTGTTTTTCATTTTGCCTGAAGGCACTATTGTCTAGGGAGGAGAGATTTGCAGCTATCTCAGATCTCTTCTGGGCTTGGTATATCTAGTACACTTGCTGTAGCTTGTCCATTCTCGGTTGAATGACAAGCTCAGCTTGGTCTCTATATGCCAAGTCTCTTTTTGCTCTAACAATTTGTTTGCAAGTGTTTTCTGTGTTTTCAAGCGACAGGTTTGCCAGCTCTGTTGGAGGGCGAGGACTTCTTCGGCGAGAATAGTCACCTCCAAGGATACCAAGGGTCCCACATGCTGTTCAAGCCAGCAAGCTCATTAGACACCAACAAAAAGATTTACTCAAGTGGGAGTTTCTGGAGCCCTTAGCCTAGTTTCTATTTTGAAAAGCTAAAACAAATTTTTCTCCTTTCATTTAAAGCATTTGTCTTCATCATGAAAAATATAAAAAAGGAAAAAATTATTTTTGTTGCCAGATTCAGTTGTTTTTCATGTTATATCTTTCACGCTAAGATCTGAAGTTTCAAGTCGAGATACGAATATGATATCTAGTTAATGGTTTATAACTCGTGGTGGTTTCATGCATTCATCTTTCTTAAATCTTCAGTTGTTGGATATCATTTGGGTCATTCTAAGAGCATTATGATTTAGCTAATGACAAATGATTGTTGTTCACGTTTCACGTTTCTATATCATTTAACAAGAAATCGTCTTAATAATGATCTCTCAAGGCACTGGTCTGCTAACTGATCAAATCATTTTAGTGCTTATCTTAATCGTGTCTCGTGTCTCCCAACCAACTGGTCGACAAGTTGGTCTTCATCATCTCTCAGGGTCTACCCCCCTTAGCTGCGGGAGACAGACTTAAACGGAGGGATCAGGGATCAGAGTGACAGCCCCCGGTCTGAGCGTTGTCATGCCAATCCGCGCGACAACAAAGTCTATGGGAGTTAATGGACACAAATTTGAAGAAGAGCACCGCATTTCATCCGCAAATAGATGGTCATACAGAAGTGGTCAACAAGACAGTGATACAGTTGTTTCGAGGATATTGCAGCAAGCATCCCAAACTTTGGGATGAGCATTTGTCTTATGTGCAGCATGCTTACAACCATGCAAAACATTCTTCTACTTAGAGATCTCCTTTTGAGAATTGTTTTGGTTTTACACCAAAGTCTCCCTTGGATTTTGTCCTTGGTAAAGACCTAGCAGTTGATGGACACAGTGATGTGGACAAAGCAACCAAGTTCATTGAACAAATCCAGGAAATTCACCAGGTAGTACAAGAACAGCTAAAAAGAAGCCAAGCAAAGTATAAAGCGCGACATGACAAGCATCGAGTTGAGCATAGTTTTCAAGTTGGTGATCAAGTCTGGTTGTACATCAGCAAAGAAAGATTGCAAGGGGAGGGTAAAAAATTGAAACCAATTAGATATGGTCCTTTCAAAATACTTGATAAAATTGGTGAAAATGCTTTCCGCCTAGATCTACCAGCTTACATGCAAATCTATTATGTCGTAAATGTTAAAAGCTTGCAATTGTATGAACCTTCATTGGTTGAAGATCCCGAAGAGCAAGGTTAGCTACCTTTTATCGAAGATCTTTTGCTTGAATATCTCAATGAGCTACAGGAGGACACAGTTTTTGACAAGAGGATAAGGGGTTCGCGACAGGGAAATGTTGAGTATCTTTGAGTTGGACTCAAAGGTAAAAATCCAAGTAAGGCACAATGGATAGAGATTGGGAAAGTGAGGGAACTTTATCCTCACTTACTCGGTAACTAAAACCAAGTTTTGGTAGTCCAAAAGCTTCCAGTGGGGAGGAGTGGTCCAAAATGGATCCAGTTTTGCCTCCGTATCAAAGTCTTCAAATTCAATTGAAAGTGGGATCAAGTCGAAGTGCTCGACGAGACGATTCTAATGGTGTGAACGGCGCAAAAATCCGAGTTCGGATGAAGTTAAGGCTAGTCAAAATTTCAAGTCAAACTAGGGCAAAATGAGGAAAAGTCAAAGTCAAATAGTCAATGGTCAACCCAGGGTGATGTCAGCAAGACACGTGTCGTCCCGAGAATGTGCCATATGTCCAAGGTGATGTCATCAAGGTTGATGATGTGTCGAGATTTATTGGTTGAAACAGGCCAATCCGGTGCTGACACGTGGCAACTCGGATTTGCCCTATATTGGCATGCAAATCCCAAAATTTTGGGGGTCAAGGAGGATCGAACCCCTGACCTCCCAGAATACTAAGATTTCGCCAAATGCCGCTCACCGGATGAGCTATAACGCCACTTGGGTAATGGAGGTATGGATAATATATTTATTAAGGTTGGTTTGGAGCCGCCGGAAAAGGGTTGGACGATCAGGGTCAACCCCATAACCGCTGGTCCCTTAGCATTAAATGTGTATCATAACCGTCGAGATTACACCATAGTCCAAACCATATAAACCAACCATATCAAATGTATCGAATAACAAAGATCCCACATGTGTCGCGATAACATATGTTATATGATATATATATATATATATATATAAACAATGTAAAAGGTCGAAAGAGTCGGGCGGGGGTTTCAACCCGCCGACCTCCCAAACTACATATACCACGCCTTAACACAATTGTGCTAGCCAACATACCAAGCAGTGGAACTTGGTATTCCATCCGCCAAACATTTTTATATTGTTATGCAAGTGTCGAACCAGGCCAAAACCACCAGCATGCTTTCCAAGGCGGGTTTTGGTTGCAGAAGTGGTTTTTCACAGGCAGAGGCGTTTTGTGCAACAGAAAAGCGGTTTTGCTATAGGCAGAGGTGGTTTTTGACTTTCTAGGGGGTCTGGAAGTCACTATGGCCAAATATGGTAGAGTTTACACTCGTTTGACTCTAAATTTCGAGCTGGACACAGTGCTCACGTCCATTTTCTCATCTGAGATTTTGTTTTAGAGCTCACGTCTGTTACAGCATTTTGAAGACAAAATAAAGAGGCCAACGCTGGAAGCGAAAGGACCAGGAGACGTAGCCATAAAGGTTGGTGAACTCTTTTATTAAATTTGGTTGCATTGATGTGATTAAATGTGTTTTCAATTTGCTTAAGTGTTTATGTTATTCGCAATCTTTTTAAACCATTACATTAAGTAACATAAGTGAATTCACACATAGTCTATAATACCTTTTTCATTAACGGATCGGCAATGGAAGACAAAGGCTACAAGGTGGCCTTCATCGGTGGGAAGGTACGTGTGTGGAAAAAGAATTTTAAAGATGCTTTTACTCTTGGGTTTCGGGTTGACTCTTTATATCAAGTTGGAGGAAGTCTGTTGGGAATCATGTCTTGCGACACAACTCTACAATCTGAACTATGGCACCGAAGGTTTGCCCACCTTCATTATAAAGCTCTACTCGATGTGTGACAGATGGTGACAGGGATGCCCAAGTTTAAAGTAGAGCATGAAGGTGTATATCTGGGATGTGCCAAAGGAAAGCTCAAAAGGTGACCATTCCCCTCAAGCCATAGCAAGACCTCCGACATTTTGCAATTGGTTCACTCCGACATATCTGGTATGATGCCTCTAAACTCTTTGGGAGGATATCAATATTATCTCACTTTTACAAATGATTATTCTCGCAAGACTTGGATATACTTCTTGAAAAAGAAAGATGAAGTGTTCTCCTGGTTCAGTCACTTCAAAGCCTTGATCGAAAATCAAACCGAGAAGAAGATCAAGATCTTAAGAATTGATAATGGGATTGAGTATGAATCCAATGAGTTCCATGACTTTTGCAAAGAAGTTGGCATTAGGCGGGAAACCACAACACCATACACTCCTCAGCAGAATGGTGTGGTGGAAAGGAAGAATAGTACGATTGTGGAAGCGGTTCATGCCATGCTCCATGATCAAAGGCTTCTGAAGTTTCTATGGGTCGAAGCTGCGAACACTGTCGTATATGTTCAAAACCGATGCCCTCATCAAGCCTTGGATTCCAAGACTCCAGAAGCAATGTTCACTGGTAAGAAACCGGATGTATCTCATTTTAGAATTTTTGGAAGTCCCATATATTTTCATATGCGGAAAGAGAAAAGAAGCAAATTGGGTGCATCTGGAAAGAAGGGAATCTTCGTGGGCTATAGCGAAAATTCTAAGGGCTATAAAATCTATGTGGTTGGTCAAAGGGAAGTCGAGATAAGTCATGATGTCACCTTTGACAAAGATATGGCTCTTAACAAGGTAGACAATCTTCTTATTCTAAGGAAAGATAAAGACGCTAACACCAGGAAGCCGAATGAGAAGGAAAATGAGAGGATGCTAGATGTGGAAGAACCTATGGATCCTACTGATCCCCCTCCACAAGAGCCTTCCTCTTCTAGAAAGAGGCCCTCATGGCTTAGGGGGACTCTTGAAGATGCCGAGAGACTTATTGCACCTAGAGGGACTTTCCGTGAAAGTAAGAAGCCGACCAGGTATCAGGGATACTTGACCATTATGAGCACCATCATTCAAAATGAGCCTTCATCGTTCGAAGAAGTTGTGAAGCATAAAGTATGTAAGCATGCAATGAATGAGGAATACGAGTCCATCATGAAGAATAATGTCTGGAATGTGGTCCCCAGACCCCAGGACAAAACAGTTGTCACCTCGCAATGGCTTTACAAAATAAAGCATGGGACTGATGGGAGTGTTGAAAAATATAAGGCTCGCTTTGTTGCTCGAGGCTTCTCTCAAAAGGAAGGTGTAGATTATGACGAGATATTTGCACCTGTTGCCCGATACACCACCATCTGATCGATCATAGCCCTTGTTGCTTTGCAAGGATGGAACCTACATCAGATGGATGTCAAGACCGCATTCTTGCATGGTTCGATTAAAGAGGAAGTCTATGTGGAACAACCCGAGGGGTTTGAGATTCATAATCAGGAGTCTCACGTATGCAGGTTGAAGAAAACCATCTATGGGCTGAAGCAAGCACCCCGAGCTTGGTATGAGAGGATCGATAGCTACTTGATGAACTCAGGATTCACTAGGAATGAAGTCGATCCAAACCTTTACTTTAAGGTTGAGGATGATAAGCCTCTCATACTGGTGTTGTATGTTGACAACCTCTTTCTGACAGGTGCAGACCCTCTCATTCACAAATGTAAGAGGGAGTTGGCTTCTGAATCTGAGATGAAGGACCTAGGATTGATGCACTATTTCCTAAGGTTGGAAGTGTGGCAAAAGCCAGGAGAAATTTTCCTATCTCAAGGAAAATACGTGGTGAAGGTTTTGGAGAGATTTGGTATGGTGGACTACAAGCCTGTGACTACCCCAATGGAGCTTAACTTCAAGAAGTTATGCGGTAGTGTTGTCGGACCTGCTTTGGGAAATGCTTCTGAGTATCGTCAACTCATAGGAGAATTGATGTTCTTGGTGAACTCCCGTCCAGATATATGTTTTGCAGTCAACACGTTGAGCCAATATATGGTTGAGCCTCATCACTCATATTGGATTGGTGCCAAGAATCTCCTAAGATATCTTCGGGGAACAATCACTCATGGGTTGAGATACACTGTCGGAGACGTGAGGCTACATGGATATTCCGATGCTGATTGGGCAGGCAGTGTGGTGGACCGAAAAAGCACTTCCAAGTGTTGTTTCTCTTTGGGTTTTGCCTTGATATCCTAGATGAGCAGGAAGCAAAAGTCGGCGGCTCTGAGCACCGTTGAGGCAGAATACAGTGTTGCGAGTATGGCCTCCTGTGAGGTTGTCTGGTTGAGGAATCTCTTCAGTGAGTTGTTTGGACATACACTAGATACTACCTTGATCCTCTGCGACAACCAGAGTGGGATTCGTTTATCTGAGAATCTCATATTTCATGATCGCTCCAAGCACATCGATATCAGGGACCACTTTATCCGGGATATGGTACAATGAGGAGCAATAAGGCTCCATCATATTGGGACTGATGAGCAAGTCGTCGACATTCTAATGAAGCCCCTGGTAAAGGTCAAATTCTTGACTTTCCGAGAACGACTAGGGGAGTCGTTGAGAGACCCTCTTATGAGGGTCCTGTATGATACATACATTGAGCTCTGGGAGCTCTGGGGGGCTTGGGGTACTTTTTGGAGCGACAAGCGACCACAGGGTGACTCACCCTCCCCTTGTGGTGCGCTATGTATAGGGTAAATGGTTTAGCCTTCCTCTATGATACCCTATGGCGACATGTAGGCAGGATGAGTGGTTCATCCTTCTCCTACCGAGATATCCTACCCATGCAATCTAGGACTCATGGGAAGTACCTCTCATCTAGCCAATGAGTAGGGAAATGAGGATAGGGACCATAGTAGTACCGATGGCTGCATCGTGTATCTACCATACTCCCTATGCTAGGATGACATTGATATGGGATCAATTGGCACTGACTTCGGGTCGGCAACAATGCCATTGGACACTCTCTTTTACCTGGGACTGACGTATGATACATTCTCGATCATTTCGTCTTCTTCATAGTTCAGTAGAGCCGAGCAATGCAGAGAAATGCATTTGATGGCAGAGATAGACCGGAGAGACAGATGGATTAGCAGATGGAGTTCTCCCTTGTTGAGAGGGAGTGTTAAAATTGGCATCTAGGGCCAAACTCCATGTGGGTCATCTTATTTATGGCAGCTGATATTTTTCTTGGATTCCTCTCGTCGAGAGGTGTAGGATTGATCTAACAATCATCCGATTCCGACACGTATTCATGGAGATATGAATTTATTTGTATTTCTTAACAATTTGTCAAGTTCGGCCAGCAAGTAAAATTGTGTTGCCCACCCCCAGCTAAACCTCAATGTGGCATATAAATAGAAGAGACCTTGAGGCATTATCTCACTCATCTCATCCTCACATCTCTTCCTTGTCTCTTGGGTATACGAAGGAAAGAGGACGCAGCTCTCACATGGGAAAGAGGACGCAGCTAGAGCAACATTGGAGGAGGATGTAGTTAGGCCAGCAAAGACGCAAGAAGGTGCAGCAAGTGGTTAAGGACTGCGTTGACCAGCGTATAGACAGCATTGACTACAGATTTGTGTGGGCAGCCTCTCCTAGGCTAGACGTAGTGCTAGAGAAGTCTGCGTTGACTTGTTGGAGGGCACATTTGTGACAACGTTGACTGGTTAGGGTTGGCTGCAGTATGTTGTAGCATTGACTGTTGTTTTGACCATCTTACATTGACTATTTTGGGTTGCTATTACTGTTGTTGGAGACCGAGTTCTCCTAGGTTGTCTTGAGGACATTTTGGGAGCTGATTGATCACCTTTACTATTGTTCTTCAAGGGTTTCATAATTGTTGTTGTAAATCACAGATATGTGATATTGTACTATCTCTCTTTGCTGAATTATTAAAGAATATAGAAGAATTGATCAAAGGGTTTCCCCACATTGGGGTTCGTCCTTGGCTAGCACCACATCTTGTGTATCTTGTCTTGCTTGTCTTCTGTTCATCTCATTTATGTTCTATCAACATTTTATTTTCATGTTAATGTGATTACTATACTGGAAATAGACATTGGGCTAATAAGAAGAATTGAAGTAAATTGCTCTTAGCATAGAACATACCATAATTTAACACTTACAGACCCTTTTTACTTGAGATGAACGAATTTTTTTTAGACATCTTCTTCTTCATCATGAAACCTTTTTAGTAAGGCATCCACAAAATTCTTCCAAATAAATGAACAAGCTTCACATTTGTTGGACCACCATAGGAACCAGTCATATGCCTGAGCTTCCAAGTTGTTGGATGCAGTCATGATTTTTTCTCGTTCACCAGTGGGTGGGTTTGACTCAAAAATGGCCTCCATTTTATTGACCCAAATAATAGTGCCTCTATGATCCTTACCATTGTACTTAGGAAATTCTCTTTTAATTCGTTGGTAGTCTTTTTCTGGAAATTTTGTATAGTACTGACTTCCTTGGAAGTGTATCTGCAGAATATAGAACTCGAGCCAATAACTCACTTCTTTTGACTTTCTTCCAAATGGTTCTTCACTACTTGAGGGTTCAACTGGTTCTTGCTCGAGTTCAAACAGGGTCTATATCATCCCTTGCATATGCCCACTCGTTCTTGGGAAATCATTTCCATGAACTTTGTGGGAGACATACTAACAACTAGGAAGGGACATGACTAGCTATTCATAGTAATTGACAAATTCAGCAAGATGTGTGTTCTAATGCTCTATGAAAATACCATTAGCGGCCAAGAAGCAGCAAACTTGTTCTTTAGACAAGCCTGTGTGCCCTTTGTGATACCAAGGAGCATCTTTTTAGACATGAACACGAGATTTATGCATGCATTTTGGACTACAATGTCGGAGAAGACGGGCACAAAGTTGAAGAGGTCTACAACATTCTATCCACGGATAGATGGGCAAACAAAAGTTGTCAACGTGACTTTGGTGAGGTTTTTGAGGTGTTATAATCAAAAGCATCTGAAGACTTGGGATGAAATTCTATTATATATACAACATTCTTGTAACAGAGTAGTCCACACTTCTACTAGTAAGTCCCCATTTGAAACTTGTTTTGGATATTCGCCACATTCACGTTTGGATATTGCATTAGGACAACAAGGAAGAGCGAAGGAGGATCTCACAAGGGATGCCTTAAGGGCAAAGAAATTTGTTGAGAAGATCAGACAGATCCATCTACAAGTATAGGAGACACTGAAGAGGCCACACGAAAAGTATAAGGTCGGGTATGATCAGCATAGAACAGAGAAGTCATAGTTGAACAAGGAGAGGCTACAAGGTCCTAGTAAGAAAATCAAAGCTCTACAATATGGTCCCTTTGAGATACTAGATAAGGTGGGAGATAACACCTACAAACTCAGTTTGTCCCCATACATGCACATTTACTCAGTGGTGAATGTTGTTGGAATTCCAAGCACCGTAGGTCTAGTCTATGCCTTAGCTAGGAACATAAACACACTGAACATGCCCAACTTTAAACAACTTTGCACAACAAAATATAACAGTAATAAGATCAATAACAATACACAAGAATTTATGGCCTAAAACATGTTCCTTATTAATCCTTCAATAAGAAAACCTTAAGGCTCCCATACAAGGAATCATGGCCCTTTACAAACCCCTGTACAATGTTATAATACAAGATATACAAGTATATATTTCGACCAATAAGTCAGGGCTAAGGCCAATTCCTTCAAGCTCTCATCTACCCAAATAAAACCCTTAGATAACAAATCAACTTACCTCACTAGTGTGATGTCCTTTGTAGTCAAGCTCCTAAAGCCTTCTATCATCACTGGCCCATTCCTTTAGGCCCCTATCAAGTCCTCTGCCCACCTAGCAGACTTGTTGTCGCTATTCCCAAACCTTGGCCTGCTCCTTTAGGCCCGTGGTCTCTCTGCTTAGCCACTCCACAAGGCCACAGCCCCTTCCTTTATGACTGTGACTGCCCTTCCTTACCTCAACGAGCTACTACAGTAGCCTAGAACCCAACTCAGCCTCATTTTCTCTTGTTGTGGCCAAGTTGTCACACCTCTACCCAGCCTCCAACACGCTTAGTAACCCTTGACCTGACCTATCTTAGTCCTTGAGGCCCTCGGCCTCCTCCTTCTAGGTCTCGACTAGTCGTTACAAACCCTTAGCCAGTTTTATTAGCCTTATGTGGCCTAACAACAACCCTCTGCTCCTTAGGCCTGTGGACAGTCCAGTCTAGATGCGTCCTCCTATAGCAAGATTGCAGCCTCTTCTCCTACCACAAACTAACCATCAAACAAACCTTCAAATAGACTACCTCCTTCTTGGCTACAACCTTCTTAGGCATGTTGCGGCTCTTTTAGGGTTTCCTTTATGATCGACTTCCTTCAAGTGCCTTGATGCCTAGGCTTAAGTCCTTTAAGCCTCCTCACACAAGTGAAGTCCTTCTCACTTGATGTGCAATAGCTTCTCCATTGTCTTATATTTATACTTTTCATTAAGTGTCTTGGGAGCCCTCTTTGTCCTTCAAGAAACCCCACTTCACCATTCAACATTAAATTAGAATATAAATTCATTTTCTTGGGTTCTAAGCCCACTCCTTTGGGTCAAAACCCCAAGCCTTGGGTGCCTTGCCCACAAGCTCTTCGTTTTGTGACTCCACTCGGAAATACCTTCTGAGCTACACAATTTCAACAAATGTAGAAAATTTGAAAGAGGAGCACATATTGCCTTCTATAGAGGATTTAGCACCAGATGCTCAACCAAAGTTGTAGAGGATACGATTTTGCAGAAGAGGTCCAGAACTACAAGATAGGGGCAGCATGACCTTTAGCAGATTGGGTTCAAAGGACAACTTCCAGGCAAGGCCAAACGGTACACCTAGGAGAAGGAGGAAAAATTTCCTTACATCGTTCAATAAAAGTTTTTGGGGACCAAAAATCTCCCAAGATGAGGAGGTATGATCTAGATTGGATCAATATACTATTTTTCATCCATCTCAATAATTTTGGAGTGGAAAATTTGGAGTGGTCAACTTGCAAGGTCATTTTACAGGCACCCCCAGTTTGGAAAATTTTGGGTGAAAATTTTTCAAGAGCCATTTTGAAGCCTTATATGACCACTTTTTGTGGTCTCAACCTTACTATGGACCTAGATTCCATAATATGCATATTGATACCTTTCCAACTGCGCAAGAATCGTCCAAATCGGAGCTCGTATAAAAAGGTTATACCTCTCAAAAGTTGACCTATCAGAATTGGCCACCATAATTCGAGAGGATGCCACATCAGCCCTCGTTTCTCATGGAAAATGGGCTAGCCACATGGGCACTATTAAGAATACTCTAGAAGGGTCAAGTTGTAACTCATATTGAGGGTCGAATGGGTCGAATTTAACCCCTAATTGGCTATTGGGTTGTGTTATAACCGGACCACTAGGAGGAAAAGGAGTTTGATTCTATTCTAGTGCATTTTGTTCCATAGTTGAGCAGAGAGTAGTTGTGTGTGCAAGAGAGAGAGAAAAAGAGAGCAAACAAAAGAGGGTTTGTGTTTTGTAGCAACCCACGGGCCACAAGCCTTACTCCTTTGTACTTGCATCCAATTCCATTTAGAAAACGAGAGAGCAAAGAGCCTCACCTTCCAGCTAGGTTTTTTCACAAAAGGATTTCCCAAGTCATATCTTGTGCTATTGTGGTTTTATAAGTGATTGTTCTATTTGCTCTCTATTTTCAGCATTTTTATATTTTGCATGCATATCTAGAAATAGTGACTTAATAATTCCATACATCTAAGGAAAAATTAACCCTCATAGTACAGATTTCAGAGTTCAGTAAATTTTCTTTATCAGATCTGTTGTGACGACTATCCAATGGAATATCCATGGCAGTTTACAAATCAGTTTTAGTGCTAGGCGTATAATGGGTTTTTAGACTAAAAGGTGCAATGAGGTATTTTTAAAGGCAAAGAGGTATTTGGTACTTTTTTGCCTACTCTAAAAGAGCTGCTACAGCCATACAGAGGAATACAACAGCAAGATTAAGGCACCAAATCAACCCCAAATTTGGCCACAATTTCAGCAGAGAGCTAAGTTGAATAGAAGGTTCTCTTCTAATTGAATTTGACAAATACACAAAGTATGCACTCTAACATAATTTTGGGGCTCATGTACTTCTCCCAGCAGTCTATAATAGAGAAAAAAAAATCTCTAGTAAGGATCAGAAGTTCAAAATTCAAATCAGCAGCAAAGAAGAGAACATTGAAAACAAAGAGATCATTGAAACTGAATATTTTCCCAGAGCACCACTCTTTCTGCACACATGTAACTATTCTAGTTTTTCTACTTCTCCTCACCTGTATTTGTATTCTTCCTGCATGCACAAGAGGCAGATTGTAACGATCATATGAACCTAGATACAAGATTGGCTCAGAAAAGAGCCTTAGTCCCCTCCTAAGACCCAATGTATGTTACTCTGGAAGAGATTTAAAGAAGAATGTCATAGCACCAATGGTGAATCAACCCTTCTGTGGCAGTTTACCTCAATTTATGAGATATGGTGGAGGGAAAGGTGAATCAACCTTTCAATGCCATTTTCTTTCTTCCTGGGAACACTTTTTATGAAAGAGTATGTTGAGAAAGCTAAGTTAACAACAAGACTAAGGTACCAAGTCAGCACCAAATTTGGCCACAATTTTGGCAGAAGGCTAAGCTAAGTTGAATATAAGCTTCTCTTTGAACTGAATCTAACAAATGCACAAAGCAAGCATTCTCATTAGTGAAGATGTTGTTAAATTTGGCAACTAGGGCCAAACTTCACCTTGGACAGCTCATATGAGGCAGCTGATATTTTTATTGGATTCCTCTCTCCGAGAGATGTAGGATTGATCTAAAGATCATCCCATTCTGACATGTACAAATGGAATTATGAATTTATTTTGACTATGGACAAATTGTCAAGGTCGGCCAGTCATCTAATTTGCACTTCAACGTTTGGCACAAATAAACTCATCTAATCAGCAAATTCATATTTTATACTGCCTTGGGTGCCTCTTGGTGATTGGGCATGATCTTTGATCATGCCCTTTGCCTAATAACTATTAATTAACTAGTTTTTTTATAACATTGCCTTCCTCCCAAAAAATGTTTTGTCCTCAAAGCATACGTAACGACAGATGTTGTTGACGAAATGCTTCAGTGTCCCAAGAAGCTTCTTCTTTTGGTAAGTCCTTCCATTTGATCAAGTATTCCTTGATTACACGAGATCGAAGCTTCTTTTTCCTAGTGGATATGATACCATCTGGTTCTAAAATGACCCTTTCTTCATCATCTAAGGATGGAAGCGTTGTTTGTATTGATTGATGGTCGCCCAGTGCCCTTTTAATGTAGGATACATGGAAGACGTTGTGAACACGACTTTTATCTGGAAGGCTTAAACTATATGCAACTTGGCTGATCTTTTTGTTGATCTAGTATGGTCCATAGAACTTTGGTGATAATTTATTTTTTCCTTTTTGTTTCAAGGACAATTGTTTGTATGGCTAGAGCTTGACAAATACCCATTCTCTAACTTCAAATTTTCTGTCGGTTCTATTTCGGTCAGCTTGTTGCTTCATACAGTTTCTTGCATTATTTAAATTTTCTTTTAGGGCTTGGATGATTTTTTGGGTTTCTCCTAGTTGGTTTTTAACAACTAGTAGATATGTCTGGACGATAGCTAGATCCTTCCATTTCAGAGATTTGTACCCATACAAAGCTTGGAATGGAGTCATTTTTGTTAACGTATGATAAGTAGAATTATACCACCATTCAGCTAGATGCAACCACTGAACCCACTTATTTTGTTTTTCTGTAGCGTAACAACGTAGGTAGGCTTCCAAACATTTATTGACAACCTCTGATTGTCCATCTGTTTGAGGGTGTTAAGCGTAACTCATATGTAGGTAGGTTCCTATATGGTTGAACAATTCCTTCCAGAAATTACCCTTAAATTTGGCATCTCTATCACTCATAACGACTTTCGGAAAACCGTGTAATTTATAAATATTTTTGCAAAAAATCTCAGCGATTTGTTTCGCTAAATCTTATTTCATCATTGCAATAAAGTGAGCATATTTGGTGATTCTGTCGACTACTACGAAAATATTATCCTTGCCATCAAATAGAGGTAATCCCTCAATAAATTCCATTGATATTTCTTCCCATTTCTGATTCGGAATGTTTAAGGGGTGAAGTAATCCAGGTGTCATAATATTTTCACTTTTATTTATTTGAAATGTCACATTTTGCTACATATTTCTGGATATCGCGACTCATCCCCTTCCAAAAGAATGATTGACGTGCATTATAGTAAGTTTTAAAGAATCCTACATGTTCAACTAACAGTGAATCATGTGACTCCTTAAGTATCTTGGATTTAAACTTGGAGTTTGAATTCAAATAGATTCTTCCTTTGTACCATAGAATATCATTCTTCCATTCAAATTTTGAGTTGTCTAGAAGGTTATTGATTATCGCAGTTATTTCAGTATCCTTGACATACTCACTTCGAATCTCATTAAGTCATTCGGGCACAACAATCGAGACTGCAAGTAATGTTGGTTCTTCGTCCTTCTTAGACAAGGCATCTGCTACTACATTGTCTTTTCCCTTTTTATGTAATATCTCCATGTCAAAGGCGGCAATTTTTTCAATCCATTTTTGTTGTTCTTTGGAAAGTGTTTTTTGTTGGAAAAGGTGTTAGAGACTGTTATGGTCTGTTCAAATGGAGAACTTACTTCCCAAAAGATATTGTCTCCACTTCGCTAGTGCATGCATAATAACAAGTATTTCCTTCTTGTATGTGGATTTAAGACATTCTAGTTTAAAGAGCTTCCTGCCTCAAAAGCTATTGGATGCCCCTCTTGCATTAACACTGCACCTATACTGAACCCGAAAGCATCACACTCACTGATATATGGTTTAGAGAAATTTGAAGTTGCCAAAACCGAGGCATTACACATAACTTCTTTCAATTCTTCAAAACACCTTCCTGCTTCCTCATTCCATTGAAATGAATTCTTCTTTAAAAGGTTTGTTAGAGGTGCAGTTATATGTGCATTGTTTTTAATAAATCTTTGGTAATATCTAGTCAATCCTAAGAACCCTCTTAGCTTGGACATATTAGCTGGTTTGGTCCATTCCTTTATAGCCTTGATTTTATTAGGGTCCACTTTTACTCCTTCATGGGATATTATGTGTCTGAGATATTCTACTTCTTCCTTCCCAAAGGTGCATTTGGATTTCTTGGCGTAGAACTGATGCTCTTTCAGTAGTGTAAGAACTTTATCCAGATGTTGTAGGTGCTCCTACCAAGTTTTACTGTAAATTAAATATCATCAAAGAATACTAATACAAACTTCCTAAGATATGACAGAATAACTTGTTCATGGTGACTTGGAATGTTGATGATGCATTGGTTTACCCAAAGGGCGTTAATTTAAATTCGTAAGGACCTTCGCGTGTTAGGAACGCAGTTTTGAGTATGTCTTCCAACCTGATTCTGATTTGGTAATAGCCTAACCTTAAGTCCAATTTTGAGAAGTATTTTGCGCCATGTAGTTCATCCAACATTTCGTCGATAAAGGAATTGGGAATTTGTTTTTAATCGTTATTTTGTTTAATCCTCTATAATCAATGCATAGCCTGAATGATCCACCCTTCTTCCTTATCAAATACCACTGGAGCAGCATACGAACGCTTACTTTTCGAGATGATCCCACATTTTAAAAAGTCCTGGATTAATCTCTCAATTTCAGTCTTTTGGTAATGCAGATATCGATATGGTTTTGATGTTGACAGGGTCTAATCCTACTTTGACTTCTATTGTATGCTTGATTTCCCTATTAGGCGACATTTTCATGGGTAGGTCCTGGAATACTTTTTTGTGCTTCTGGATTAGCTCTTGTATTTCTGGTGACTCTTCGCTAATCACTTTTGCAAATAACATTTCTAGTTGGTGACATTGTACTACATAGGTTGGTGCTCCTTTTCGAATCATTTTCATCATTTGGGATGACGACACGATTTGATCTTCTAATGCTTGGAATCCATATAACTTGTACCTCTGCCCTTCCCATTTAAAGCTTATAAACTGCTTTTGATGGTTGGCAGAGTAAGTGCCAAGAGTTTGTAGACATTGGATACCTAAGACCACATCTATTCCTCCTAATGGTACAGAGTAGAATAGAGATTCTAAATTAAAGTCTTGAATCTGCAATTTGACCTTATGGCATTTCCCTACCTTTTCAATCATCTTACCGTCGACTACCATCAGCTTCATGTTGGGCACGGGAAATGTGAAAATGTTGAGTCTCGCTGCCATGGTTGAGTCTAAAAAATTGTGGGTACTACCGGTGTCGATGAGAACCATTACGTTGTTCTTCTTGATATGTCCTTTTAATTTTGAAGTCTGGGGTTGTGATATACCTGTCATAGCCGATAATGACACTTGCGGAATGCTTCCGTCATCTAATTCTGGAGAGAATTCTGGGGCATCTTCTATTCCTTCTATGTCTGATTCATCATTGTTTGAATCATTAATTGCTTCACAGTTATATAGGTTCTTGGCTCTTTTCCTTTAGCACACCTATGTTTAGGGTCCCACTTTTCACCACAGCGTTTGCACTTGCCTTCTTTCATCCTTTTCATTTCCACATTAGACTTTTCGCCTTCACGAAGATGTGGTGGAACATATTTTGTATAATCCATATTCACAAACTGGGGAATTCTTTGTCTTGAATATACTTTTCCCGGTTTTGACCACAGTATCTTTTCAAATTTCTTTTCAGCCGCTTTTGCTTTTTGTATTGCTACTTCTATCGACGTAATGTCATAAAGCTCAAGTTCCACTCATAGATGAGTTTTTAAGTCCAGAGATGTATGATTACATTAGAAAAGATTCTGATAACCCAGGTACTCGTATTGCTAAGGTCTCCCATTCTCGAGTGTATTCATCCACATCTCCTTTTTGTCGCAATCTGATGAGTGTTGAAAATAACTCTTTTTCCTTAACACCTTGGAATCTTTTAAAGAACGCATCCTTAAATTTTCTCCAACTAATAGAGAGTGTCGTCTTCTTCCACCACATATACCAATTATATGCTTCACCTTCCATTTTCATGGAAGTGTGCCTAATATTTTCGTCATCATTATCAATATCGTAAATCTCAAAATATTCTTCTACTTTATTGAGCCACATAATGTTGCATTTTTTGTTACCTTCGAACTTGGGTAACTTGATTTTTTGCTCTTCGTTGATACGTCACTAACGATGGAGTTAAAAGAGGGTATTGATTAGTGAATGAATTCCAAAGCTGCTTATTTTGAAAATTCACATTACTCTTTTCTTGATGGTGCTTGGATGATTTTTTTGGAGACTCAGTTTTTTCATAAGAATCTATTGAATTTGTTGAATCTGATGAATTGTGTTGTTGATTACCTCCATCACCCTGGAATATTTGTTCGGGTGTAATCTTCACCTTGTCACAAATAACGGTCAGCATTGTCATTGTCTGATTATGATTCATTTTAGATTCGATATGGTTATGCCCGAGCTGTTATTCTATCTGATTTGTCATATCCTAAAGCTTCTTGATGTCGTCGGAATGTCTAGTAACCTTACTCTCGAGATCAACTAATTTTTGGTTAAAATCATCGAAATGGCTAGTAATCTTATTCTCAAGATCAATCAATTTTTTGTTGAAATCGATCATTGTCATCGACAACATTGAACGGGTTGGTGGGATTGTATATTTGTCCGCCAACTTAAACTTCCTTCCTTAATTTGAATATTTTTTTTTAATAATTAAATTTAAATTATATATTGAAATTATTTTTATAACATATAGTTTTTTTCATTATTTTGGTAATTAAATATATAATATTTTTTAAAATAATAATTAAAAAAAATATTTAAATATACAATATTATATTTTAATTTAATAATTGAATATCTAATTAAATTATATAATAATTATATAAATATTAATTAAGATTTATATGTGACTACTATAAAAAAATTATATATTGAATCAAAAAAAATAAAATCAATGTGAGAAAGCAAGTTTGTGGTCAACAGAGCGAAACTCGAGGGAGACAACTGTGAATGGACACAGTTTGGACGGCGACAGAGGTTGATGATTGCAGAGGCGAAAGGGTTAATGGAAGACGAGGGCGGAAAGATGACAGCGTGTGGGCAGCAAAAGGGACATCAACGCTGTGGAATTGGCTCCGTTGACTGTGCAGTGGCAGCGGCAGTTTGGACCAGCAGCCTGTGTAGCAGGATTGTGGATGATGCGGTTCACAGTACTGTGAAGATGACAGCGCATACGCAGGGAGAGATGGACTGAGACGGTGTACAACGGCGGCGTGAAGAACCATGGAGTTGAATAGGAATGAGGGCCAGGATGTGGATGCGGAGAAGGGGGCAGATAACCAGGAACCGAGGATTGGAACCACTCTGATATCAGATGGCACAAATAAACTCAGCGAATCAGCAAATTCATATTTTATTATTATTAAACAGATAGAAGATGATTACACTTTGTGGGAGGCCTCCTCCTCATTTTAGCATTTCACTCACACATCTCTCTCTTCTTGATTGGGTACAGATTTTTTAGGCTTCTCTCTATCCACACGTGCGAATAAAGGACTGTACTTTTTCTGTCCCTGCGTTGACCAAAAATTGCAGAAGGCTGTTTTGACCAGCGTTGACCACTTTTGATTGCGTTTTTGTGTGGAGTATCTCTGTTTGGGTAGGCTGCAGTTCTGGGCACAAAAACCGAGGTTGTTTGACCATTGTTTGACCAGCGTTGACTGTAGAAAGGCTTGCTGCTGCGTTGACTTTCGTTGACCAGATTTTACTGGACTTTTCAGACTGTTTTTGGGCTGATTTGACTAGCTGTTGGAGGCCGAGTTGACCGAGTTTGACCGAGCTGTTTTGGAGGTCAAAATCTGCCCTGTTGACCAGCGTTGACTTTCTGGTTAGGATTTCTGTTTCTGCTGTTTGACTGATCAGATTTCGATGTTATTGGGCAAGTGAATATTGTATATCGTACTCTCTCTCTGCTGAACTTTTGAAGAATTATAAGAATTGATCAAGGGTTTCCCCACATTGGGGTTTGTCCCTGGCTGGTGCCATATCTTGTGTCCTCTTGTCTTGGTTTGTCTTCTACAGTTATTGTTTATGTTCTATCTGCATTTTACTATCAAGATGATGTGATTGCTAAAACATTGATATTTGGCTAATAAATAAATTGAAGTAAAATTGCTGTAAGCATAGAACATACCATTGTTATCTATAATTAACAGATGTTATTCTAACCTAATTTTGGGGCTCACATATCTCTCCAAGTGGTCTCTAATAGAAATAATTTCTCATTTTAAGGATCAAAGTTCAAATCAGCAGCAACGGAAGGAATGTTGAAAGCAAAGAGAACATCAAAAACTGAAGATTTGTCTAGAGCACAACTGTTTCTACACACAACAAGTAACTATTCTGCTCTGTTCCTTCTGATTATCTGCATTCTCATTCTCCCTACATGCCCCTTAGGCAGATTGTAATCATTGTCTGAGCCTAGATGCTAGATTGACTCAGGAAAGATACTTAGCTCTCCTAGAAGACCCAATGTATGTCACTCTGGAAGAGATGTAATGAAGAATGTCACAGCTCCTGTGCTGAATCAACCCCTCATGGCATCCACTTCAGTTTTTAAGGAATGGTGGAGGGCAAAGGTAAATCAACCCCAACGATGTCATTTCCCTTCATACTGGGAATATTTTTTATGGAGTTGTCTATAATGCGACTTTTTGGAGATTCCAGTGACGGAATCCGGCGGAAGAAATTGAGGTTAATTCTTGATTTTTAGCAGTTAAAATGGTTTTTTAACTGTATATTTGGATTCAGCACCCTGAAAACCCCTGGGACCCTTTGATTGTGCAGAAAATAGCTATCAAACTTGCGATTCCAATAAATTGCTGCCGGATTTTGACCGGAAAAACAGGCCGGAAAAGCTTTCAAAAAGTCTCATTATAGACAACTGCATTTTTTATGGACTGGTTATGTTGAGAAACACAAGATAGAGCTAAGTTAGCCCAACCCCTGGTGGCTTTTTCCAATTCTTGTTCATTAATGGCAAAATACTTGTGTAAGTCCAGCTATTAGCTCCACTTCACTGATCAAATAAAGTTCTCGCCATTGCTCTTGCTTCTATTTGTTTAATGGGTATTCATTTGAACTTTTGGATCTGTTTTAATTTTTTAAACACCCAATAAGTCTACTGACTAGAGTTTGCAGCCATGGGAAAGAATTTCTAAACAGCCCTCCCTTGACTGCAAATTCTTTTTCCTTCATTTATTTGTCATGTAGAATTAAATCATGGTTTCGAAAGATCATTCCTTGGCTTAAACTATTGAATCCCCATGTTGTTTGGCTTCTTAGCCACTCCCAAAACTATGACTCAAAGCTCTTTCAGTATTTTGAGGCTATAACAATGCTATCTTCTTGAATCCCAGACCATGCATTCCAAGAGGATATCTAATTCATTGAGGGTAACACCCCTCTAGCTTGAGAGCAGACTCAAAGGTCTAGAGTGGCATAGGAAGTTTTACCGCACATTATGCCCAAGCATTGACCCCTTAAGAGTGGGAACAACCTAGGGGTCAATAAATCATATCATGCACTGGAAACAAAGACGTGTAATCTAACAAAATATCTTAGATATTACATTACATTACACGAGTGTGTACAGATACACACATATTGCATAGCTACATTGCAACTAATATAAACCGATTCACTAAATCTCACCATAATGTGCCTAGAAAACCAATGTAATTCTGTCGTTTGTATGCGAAATTCTGGCAATCTAACAAGCAATTTTACAGTAACCCTTACTATGTTTCGAACTTGTGCTCACTGGTTGTTAAACCTAACATGAGACGACGCTACATTCAGACAAAATACCACAAGCAATTCACTAGTTCTTAAGCTAAAACTCACTATTGTGTCAAGAGGTTTAAAGCAAAAAACTTTTCGGACTGCCGGAAGAAGAAGAAAACAAGCCAACTATCACATTGGTATTCAAGTCAACCGAACCCCTAATCGTTTTGTTTCTATAAAAGATGCCTCTCTAGGGGTTGATTTGAACAAACGTTATTTCATTGGGTCGAAAGTATTTTTCTGAATGGAATCAATTATGAAAACTGCTTTAATGACCAATTAGTAAGGCTTGGTCTGGCTAATTTAACCGGATTGCACCAAAAGAGTCTCCAATTCACTAGTTCTTAAGCTAAAACTCACTATTGTGTCAAGAGTTTTAAAGCAAAAATCTTTTCGGACTGCCGGAAGAAGAAGAAAACAAGCCAACTATCACATTGGTATTCAAGACAACCGAACCCCTAATCATTTTGTTTCTATAAAAGATGCTGCTCTAGGGGTTGATTTGAACAACCGTTATTTCATTGGGTCGAAAGTTTTTTTCTGAATGGAATCAATTATGAAAACTGCTTTAATGACCAATTAGTAAGGCTTGGTCTGGCTACTTTAACCGGATTGCGCGAAAAGAGTCTCCGCAAAATGGCTAATCACCCAACAGAATTTTTTTAAATTAACTAGATGAGAGAAATAGCCATAAATCAGATGCAACAGAACATACTGCCTAGACTACAGTTGCTAGATTCAACCATATCAGCCTTTCAGCATTAGTAACAAATTTGCCTAATTTTGCATACAGTACACGAACGGTCTACTTACACTTGACTGTATTGGATAATATACCTTCTATATATTCAATACTGTCCACCTATAACCAACAGCACTTACCCAAAAAAACCTCAAAAACATTTATATAAACAAACAAACAAACAAACAAAACCCTAAAAACACCTATAAACATAAACTAAGTCCAGGAAAAGATTTTAATTTTCTGATTTACTGGGCTTTCATGAGGCTGAGATTCTTCTAAAATTTAGAACGAAATGCATGATGTATACTTCCATAATGGGAAAGCACTTGGTTTTTTTGGTTGCTTATTTTTGTGCATACCGAATCGTCATATTTTAATCTTTGCTACTATGGCCCAAACAGCCTTTTTTCAAACACAATTCAAATTTGACTTTCTGAGTCAATACAGGATAGGATAAAGACGACATACTTCCACTTGGCTTGGATCGAGGGACCAAGTTGGGCGAAGGACCTGTCATCGGCGAAATGATAGGATTGGCCGAAAAAGGCCGCGTGTTGTGCATGACTCGGGCAGGAGGTCGTGGGATCGAAGCCGTTCCAAGAAATCTTCCATCGCCAGACTCCACAGCCGAGGCTCTGCTATTGAAGGCGCTCTGAAGCGCGGCCCTTGTTGCAATGAAGGCAGCACCTATGTTAGAAGAGATGCCGAGGCTTGACCTCAGGAGAAGATCCCTTCGCAATTTCATCATGGTTTCCAATAGTTTCAGAATAGGAAATGTGAAAAATAGATAAACAAAGCAAGCTACAGTGATTACATTGAACAGAGGAACGAGGGTTTACAGCGAAAGGGTTTAAGGCCTGCAATTGAGGTTTTAATCGTCATAAATCTTTAAAAAAATTGGAGTAAAACATTGAACAGAGGAAGGAGGGTTTACAGCCAAAGGGTGTAAGAGCTGCAATTGACTTTTTAATCGTCATAAATGTTAAAAAATTTAAGCTCTTCGGGTGGTTCTCAATATATCATGTTAATGTTAATTGATGTATAGCCTCCTTTTAACAATGTATCCTCTTGTTTTTGCTTCCAGGGAGGATTTGTAGTTTTTCCTCGTATGTACGTTTTATTCTTCTTATATTTCTTCTTTTTCGCAACGTATGGCAATCACCTTAATTCTCTCTCGGTATAAGGAATGTGCTATTCTTGTTGTGACTTGTTTTATGTTATCTTTTTCCACATTTAATCTTTAATTATTGTTGTGACTTTTTCTATGTTATCTTTTTCCACATTTAATATTTAATTTTATGGATTGTAAAATTGTTTTTTATAACGGATTAGTTTTTGTTTTAGTTGTTTTGTGGTCAAAGTGTGTTGAATCTTTATTATTTTATCTAGTTTTTGTAATTTTAATTAAAGTTCAAAAAATGTTGAATATTCTTGAACTTGATATGGATCACAGAACCCTCAACTCTACAATTGAATCCCTGCACGGAAAATCCATTGCAACCAAGGTCTATCAATTTGAATGGGCACGCTTGCAGGTTTCAAGGTTGAAGTCAAATCTAGCTTTTCTTAAACGATACAGAGACTCCTCCATCATCACGGTCTTTGCCCAGATGAAGCAACCGTTGGTGGCTCTGCTCTAACTATTTAACATGCTAAGTTTGATCTCTTTCTTCAACTTGTCCTGATGATGAACCACACTGGTTGGTTCGAAACGCGTCGACAAATGGTTTCTCATGTGATTTTTGCCGAAAAATCTCTCGTAAACTTGATATGGATCGCAGAAGCCTCAACCCTACAATTGAATCCCTGCACAGAAAATCCATTGCAACCAAGGTCCATCAATTTGA
This sequence comes from Pinus taeda, assembly GCA_000404065.3. Taxonomy (NCBI): domain Eukaryota; kingdom Viridiplantae; phylum Streptophyta; class Pinopsida; order Pinales; family Pinaceae; genus Pinus; species Pinus taeda. Next base: position 419,031 of record APFE031385775.1, read on the forward strand.
ACGGGCACACTTGTAGGTTTTAAGGTTGAAGTCAGATCTAGCTTTTCTTAAACGATGCAGAGACTCCTCCATCATCCCGGTCTTTGCCCGGATTAAGCAACCGTTGGTGGTTCTGCTCTAACTATTTAGCATGCTAAGCTGGATCTGTTTCTTCAACTTGTCCTGACGATGAACCACACTGGTTGGTTCGAAACGCGTCGACAAATGGTTTCTCATGTGATTTTCACCGAAAAATCTCTCGTAAACTTGATATGGATCACCGAAGCCTCAACTCTACAATTGAATATTCTTATTTTTTTGGTAAATTTAAAAATAATTTTCCAGTTTTTGGAAATGTTATTTTTAATTTTTTATTGGTTGAACGAATCTTGATGTGACATAATTCCCCTAACGGTGGGTGTTTTATTTTCGGAATTTGTCAAACTACATGATCACCGTCAGATCTTATTAGACATTTTTTGCTGATATTTTTGCATCAAACAGTTACTATACACTGCAAATACATGTATATACTTTGTCATTTATATTAAATTTATATGAACGATGAATTGATATTCTGGGATAGATGGCTCGGTCCATCTCTGATTCACGCATAACACTTTATGCAGTTGATACAACATGTAACTTTCAATATTAATATAATGGAAATTACGATTTTTTTCTTGGAAAAAAAAAATGACTAATTTTGTGAGTGGTTATTCTGTTGGTGACTGCTCTGACACGCACTACTGCTTTGCCCAATGATGTGAGAACTGACAGGGTTCCAGGTCCCTTGTGTAAGTGAGGGAGCGGCTAAACAAGTCTCCATAATTGTGAGAAGTGCGGAGAAAGAAACAAGGGGGTGGAGGCCACTGAACAAATCTCCATAACTATGCAGAGTGCGAAGAAAGAAACAAGGGGGTAGGGACCACTGAACAATTCTCCATTTAAAACATTGTGTAAGGTGTAGAGGAAGAAGAAGCTTTCTTCCTCAGCACCTTCGCACCAATAACAATTCCTTGCCCACAGTGTATGTTGTAAACAAACACCAATTCCTTACAAATTCCCATAAGCAGATTGTGGAAGTGTGTTGTCTATTGTTTTCATGAAGAACAAATTATTGATGTTTTTAGTGGCGTGTACTCAACCACTTGTTCTACAAATTCTATAGCATTAGTTGTGCAATCAACACACTAGAAAATATTTTAATTCCATGTCAATCCACCTTATTGTTTTCACCATTGTTCACCTATGGGTAGATTGTTCATAATCTGCGTTCTTCCAATGATTATGGCTTCCTCAATTTAGTTCTAACTTCAGGAAGTTGTCTAATTGTTTAGACGAATAGACCACTAGAAGTTTTGTATTCTCAAATCAGTGTGAGTTTTAGTGTTTTCTCTTCAGCAGATTTAATGTAGCAATAGTCAACAAAATGTATTTCTAATCATAAATAAGCGCAATTGCTAGCCAATAGACGAAAATTGCAACTATTTAGAACAATTTTAAATAACCAGGTCTGTTAAGTTACCCTTAGTTGATGTAATGGGTAGGAAATCTATTGAAGAACAAACTAGAAGCTTTCACATTAATAAAATCACACATGTTAGGCAAAGGATGCAAAACTTCAAATATACACAAAGCTATAATTAGAAAATTGACAAACAACCATTTTCGCTCATTTTTTATGCTATTGATTTTTGTAAAGTCCCATTCAATATAAAGAGGCACATATTCCCACCCCACATATATGTGCAAATTGTTAGGTCCCTATAATACTAGTGATTCCCCCATTACTATTGTCATTGTATCCCTTATTGTTATTATTGTGCCCCTATTGTCCCCCTATTGTTATTAGTGTGCCCCATAGAAACCCACTATTGTTATTGTTGTGCCCTTATGTTATTACTATTATGTCAGCTTGATTATATTGTGACCCCTTAGACTCCTATATATAGAAGGGAGGTTTAGTCATTTGTATCATCCAAGAATTATTCATTTGTGTAATGTAAAGGAGGTTGCCCCCTCAAAGAGTCTGAATTCTAAGGTGTTGATCTATCTTTTCTGTCTTTTTGTGAGCTGGTTTCCTAATATGTGGTATCAGAGCTTTGGATTCTAGGGTTTCACTGCTCCAAAAAAGCCATTGTGGAATTTTTGCTATAACTTTTTTTCTGCGATGTTTTAGAAGCTAAAATAAAAACCCATTTTACCTGAAATCGTTCTAAACTTCGGGTCCAAATTTCAGAGCTTGTATCGCTATATTTTCAGAGATATGATCTAAATAAGTTAGGGCTTCTGCAAACTCTCGAATTACATTCCAAACACGTGACCAGGGGAAAATCGTCATAAATTTTGTCTTGAGCCTCAGATTGAAATTTCGTAAGAAGTTTCAGAAAGAGGACGGCTTGCAGTTTTCTATATATCAGTTTCAGGTACTAAGGTCGAAACAACGACACGTGGCACTTCATACAAGTTCATTCTACTGAACTAGTCTATAATCAGGTCACCGTGGGAGATTTGGCATAACACTTCCTAGGAGAATCCAATCTTGATCAAACTTGCAGGGTTAGAAAGAGGACTCAAAGGGCTACTGCAGGACGCGATTTCAGATATTCGAGATCCACAGTTACAGCGATACAACAGATCCAATATCGAGCTCTTACAAAGTGAAAAAAATGTGTGTAGTTGGTTTTTTTTTGGGCATAAAATTGGTTTGAAAAATTAGTTTGAAGGAATTCAAAGGGAATAGTGAAGAATTATTAGCATTAATTGATGCCCCGAAGAAAGAAAATGGAAACACCTAGTAAGCAACCTGAAATCTCTAGCATGACTCGTGATGAAGAGGAAGAAATGCAACATGATATATCAAAATTACAAGACCAAGTACAACAAATTTCACTCTCACAAAAGGTAACTGAAGCCAAGATGAATGGTGTGGAAGCTAATATGAATGGCATGCAAGTTAAGATGAATGGCATGGATGCTAAGATGAATGGCATGGACGCTAAGATGGAAGAATTGAAGATAAATTTGAATAAGTTGCTACAAGAAATGGTTACTAATGGTGAAAGGGTAGTAAAGGAAACTCATGATGAGAACAAAAGAAATGTTAATCATGATTTCACAAACTCTAATGTTGGATTGAAGACCCACCATATCCCAAAAATTGATATGAGGAAGTTTAATGGCAAGGATCCCGGAGCACGAATACTATAGATAGAGCAATTTTTTTATCTCCATAATGTGCAAAACACACAAAAGGTACATATTGCAACTTTATATTTGGAACCAAATCAGTTTGTATGGTAGCAATGACTTTGCTCTCGTAAACAAATTGTCGGTTGGGCAATTTTACGAAAGAAATGATAGCACATTATGAGGATACAAAAAGCAACACCTTTTTTAGCCAATTGATAAATCTCAAACAAAAGGGTTGAATGATGGAGCACATTGAGGACTTCAAAAAATTGAACATAAGGGTAAAACATATTCCAGAGGAGCATATGATTGATGCATTCATAGGGACTTTAAAGGATAATATCCAACATGAGCTTCGCCTTTGGGAACCTGATTCATTGGAGAAGGCATTCAGGTTAGCAAGAAAAATGGAAAGCAAAATTATGGCAACCAGGAAGCCTACCACTCACAACTATAAATATGGAAGTGTTGTTGCCCCTAGCCTTCCACAACCTACAAGGTTGACACCACAACTATTGGAAGAAAAAAGAGCAAAAGGGCTTTGGTATAGTTGTGATAGCAAATACACTAAAGTTCATAAGTGTGCTGAGAAGAAATTATTCTACATAGATTGTGAAGAGGAGGAAGAAAAGGAACAAGAAATGTCAAAAGAATAGGATATACTCTAGGAACAAACCTTAGATAAAGAAGAAATGAATCCGACCATACCTTGTAATGCATTGGATTGAATTACCACTCCTCAGACTATCAATATAGAAGGACATATCAAGAAGAAAAAGGTAATAGTGTTGATTGATTCGGGAAGTACCCGTAATTTTATTCACTGTAAGATAGCCAAGGAATTGAATTGTTTCCTATATCTAGCATCAGAGTGTCAAGTGATGGTTGCAAGTGGAGGAACCATAAATTTCTCTAGAAAGTTCCATAATATCAAGCTATCCATGGGAGAATATGTATTGAATAGCCCAATGCTTTCCATTCCAATGGGTGGTGCTAATGTTGTACTAGGAGTCCAATGGCTACAATCGTTGGGTACAATAGCTTTTAATTTCCAAGAACTTTTCATGAAATTTTCTGCAGAAGGAAAGGAAGCTGAATTAAGGGGTACTGCAGGGAAATCGAGAAAGATGATCAACTCTAATGGTGTGACAAATCTTCTAAAGAAGGAACAACGAGGCGTAATTGCACAATTATGTTCACTAGAGATTCCCACATCGAAATCAGCGATTTCTCGAGATCTCCAAAAAGTCTTGGACAATCATTCCAAGGTATAGAGACTCCCAAAGTCCTTCCACCTATTCATGATCATGATCATGCTATTCATTTGATTCCAGGAAGTGTTCCTCCAAACATCAGGCCGTACAGATATCCCTATGCCCAAAAGAGTGAAATTGAACGTATGGTTGTAGAAATGCTAGAGATTGGTATAATTCAACCTAGTCAAAGTTATTTCTCTGCTACAGTAGTATTGGTGCACAAGAAGGATGGATCATGGTGCATGTGTCTGGATTATAAGGATTTCAACAAGCTCACTATTAAAGATAAATTTCCCATTCCTGTCATTGATGAATTATTGGATGAATTGCATGGATCAATTTACTTCACCAAGTTGGATCTTCGTTCAGGATATCATCAAATCAGAATGAAAACTGAAGACATTCTGAAAACAACATTTAGAACTCATGAGGGTCATTATGAATTTTTGGTCATGCCTTTTGGCCTTACCAATGCACCTTCAACATTTCAAGGTTTGATGAATTCCATTTCCAAACCTTTCCTTAGAAAATTTGTTTTAGTATTTTTTGATGATATACTAATCTACAGCAAGTCTTGGAAGGATCATGTTGAACATGTTGACAGGGTGCTACAACT
>APFE031385775.1:430436-451590 GCA_000404065.3 Pinus taeda
TGTTATGCCCTTATGTTATTATTTTATGTCGGCTTGATTATATTGTGACCCCTTAGACTCCTATATATAGAAGGGAGGTTTAGTCATTTGTATCATCCAAGAATTGTTCATTTGTATAATGTAAAGGAGGTCGCCCCCTCGAAGAGGCTGAATTATAAGGCATTGATCTATCTTTTCTATCTTTTTGTGAGCTAGTTTCCTAACACAAACACACACAAACACTTAGAAACATTGGAGCATCCCATCAGAGCACCTCAAAAACTTCACGACTTCAAGTATTCCTCCATATCGTTGTTCTTTCTTATCTATGCTTACGTTGCTTTATAGGTGAGACTTAGTAAGCTCACGCTTCCTCCAAGGGCATTACACGTGATCAGTGCACTTACCTTCATCCAGGAGCTACTTCTCTTCCACCTTCACTTAGCAAATCACATGGGTGTAGAGGGGCACTACCACTTGCTTCTTCAGCTCATCATTGTCGTTACTTTGTCAGTGATCTTGCTCAAGGTTTTGTTGTCACAGAGCTTTCTAGTGATAATTGTGCGCTCCACGTCATTGGTGTTCTAAGGGGTGTGGTTCGTTCACACGGGGTTCATGCTCTGGACTCTACCCTTCATCCCTAAGATTTACAAGATGGTCCACACTAATGGCCATGATGTAGTCAAGTGTGGTAGCCACTAAGCAATGATGCAGGCCAAGGTGGTCACTAACTTACAATTTAATTGGTATCTTTGTCGTGATTCTTGTATCGACAGTCATCTTCTATGCAAGAACAATCATCTTATAGTTAATTGTTAATCCATTCTATGCAACACTGCACTATAGTTTATGTTGACGGTATTGGATTATGCCAACCTTGCAAGGGAATCTCCCAAATGTGAAGTCCCAATTAGACCTCACATTGTTTGGTGTAGGATTCCCATCTGGTCATAGGACCTGACCATCGTTGGAATGGCAAGAAATGCCTTGGTTACAATCGAACATAAGAGAACAAAATGCCTCTTTGGGTTAGATTTAATGTGAGCTTTATGAGACTCCCAATGTAAGGTGTAGAAGGGAGATTTACACGGCTAGAGAGAGAAACGAGCCACCTGTTAGAAAAGTAATAGTATTATCCTAAAGGGGGACCCAGGGAAATGAGAGAAATTTGTGGAGTACCTACGGATTAGTCCACATAGTAAACAACAATTGTTGAAACATAACATCGTTCATTCAATAATAGATGACATAGCTAAGCAATGAAATAGTTCATTAACTTAGTATGTGAATAAAACAACATATATCATACACATAACCATAATAGTCCAACTACATCTATGATAGATGAATGAAGGAATACTGTCTCATTGAGCTTTTGATTATAAGTGCAAGATCCCAAGTACATTGTTACATGAGTGAATCATTGTATCCAATAATGGAACACGAAGCCACAACTTGCTTCTCCAAAGAATGGTCTATCTCTTATGCAGTACAAGAGAAGCCAAGGGTAGGATCCAAAAGCCAGACAAAAATCTCCATGTTTGAGTTATGAGGAGCTATTTATAACAAACACAATGACTTCTAAGCTTCCTCAGAATTCTTAAGTTCCTATGACTAGTCATATTCTAATATGACTCATTACATTCCAGTGTGGCTTTTCATATTCCACATGTGTCCCTTGGCCTTCATTACACAACATTTATCACATAAGACAATTTACAAATGAGACAGTGGCTTAACAAGACAAAACTGCTAAAGGACAAAATTCATCAGATGGATAGATCATTTGCTTCTTCATGGAGTTCACTTGTGATGTAAGTGTGCCATGCTCTGAACTTCTTTGTGATGGCTTCGACTCGGATTGACAAGTCTCCTTTGTAGTGCACCTTCACCTCCAATGCCTCTAATAGTATATCTTTGGAGCTTGATTGGACATTATTGCACAACCGTGAAAGCTTTATGTGTGCTTTGACTGGTGCAAAGACATACTCTTGAATAACATCTTTGGTCACCTCGAAGCCTTCATGTTTTGTTCCATGCTTTATTTGCTCAATGTAATCCTTGATCTCCTGGAAGATGACCTCCCTGCCTTTGATTGCGTCAAGAGATTTGATGGCATGCATCCCTTGCTTCTATGTAAGAGACTCAAACTCATTATGCAATCAATTGTAGGTAGCCATGGTGTTAACCGAATATGCTCCAATATGCGAGTAGTTTTGTAGGTGGAGTGTCAACTGCACTCTCAATTTATGCATAGATTTTATCCCTCTTTTCCAAATGTTGCAGGTCATTTGGATATTTGGCAGTCCACTCCTACATCTGTTCAATTGCTCAGGTTGTTATCTTCGGGAGTTTCACCACTTCTTATGCATTCTTCTGAATGTCAATGATAGGAGCCATGAACTGATGTATAAGTATCATCTCATCATATAGCCATGCCTCCTCCATTGGTCCCAATTCATCTAGCATGGTTGACTTCCATTTTGCGGTAATGGAGTTATGTGATGACAGATGTTGGTTCTGAGTTATCTAGTGCCACTGTGGCGAATGCAACATTTGTCACCTTGACCGCCGTTGGATTCCTTCCAGTATTGGAGGTGATCACCTTTTATGTTGCTACTGAGACTGAATTCTGAGGATCCTGTGGGAAGTATCTATGCCTCTGCAACATGATCCTCTTCTTTAATTGATTAAATGTTACATTGCATATGTCCATGACTCGATATGCTAGTGGAGGTGTGATCTCCATCTCTTTGAATCGAAGATGACCTCCCCTGAGTGGTTGTTCACCTGGAAAACTGGGCTCACCATCCATGGGATGGATGGTATCTTCTTCCTCTAACTACTCCTCCTCCATCTCTTGAGTTAGTTGTTCTTCTTCCAGCCTTTGTGTTGCTACCTCCCCCTGAGACCGCCTCTATTGTTCTTCCTCTATTTTGTCTCCTCTCTTCTTCTTCAATTTGTTGCTTCTCAAGAAACTCAATCTACTTCTTCTTCTTCTCCTCCTCCTCTTCTTATTCTTCTTCCCCTTCTCTCCTCTTTAGCTCTGTTTTTGTAGCTCTTGTGTTTAAAGGATCGACCTTCCATTTCCTACTGCTCTCACCCGATGAATACCTGATCCTTTTCCTGGGAACTAGCCTCTTTACTAGAGATGTTGTTTCCTCCTCCTCTTGCTCTTGCTCTTGAGTTGGTGGGTTGTGGGGAGAACTGGCCTGTGTGGCTGGATGTGCCTTCATTCTGGCATTGTAACAGTTTAGTTCTTTATCTTTTCGTCTTCAGGTTTGGACAGTGATGAATACACAGTCTTATCACTGACCCTTTAATAATGCAGCCTAACAATTCACCCAAGATCATATGCATGGAAGTATTTGGTGGAAAATTGTAGGTGCTTTGGCTCTTTTATCTCAATTGCCAATGCTTTGTGACTCTTTAATTCATACAATCTAATCCTCAATGGAAAGATAGGCCAAGGGGCTTTCTTCCCCCTATGACGAATTCCCAACAACCCCTTGTCAAGTTGATTTGCCATCACTTGCACGATAAACTTGTTTGTCACATATCGCAGCATAAGATGAGTGGTTGTTTGACATCTGAATCATCTAATATATGTGCCCTTAGGAGCTATAAACTAGTAGCGATATCTTGAAGTGACTCCTTCACTTGATTAGTCATCCATGGCAAATCATTGTTGAATATCAGGCAAAAAATAACTGCAAAGAAGTGTTCAACCAACCTGTTGTATGCACTTTAAAGCTTCCTTCCAATAATACACTGAAGTGGAAATCAACTGGGAACTTTTCTTTAGGAGCTTAGTTCCAATATAGTTTTAGGAACACATACCGCGCACAAATCCCATCTAGGAGATATACAGACATGTAGAATTATGGAACTTGATTTGCCTGTAAAGTTGTTTTAGCCTACCCCACCTATCACTATAGTTCATATGATAAGATATCCGCGAAATTGAAGGTTCTTCCATGGTTAACCACTAGATTGAGCATATATATCCAATTCTCTTGGAACACTTCAATGTTCTTAAGCCCAAACATCTGACAATACATAACCATCAAATACTGATATATGTCTCTTAAGATATTTGACGGATAAACTGTTGATGGACGATGGCGAAACTTTGCAGGTTCTCGATACCATTGTTTGATAACATCAGTTGTGTCAAGGGGATCCCATTACACTTAGATGTTAATATTTTTATACTCATTGGGCTTGATCATCTTACAATATGTTTTCATATCCTCACCATAATAGGTGGCAAGATGACTACCACTCTTACTGTGATTCACAAGGTGAGAGTCATCCATGTGTGTGATGATCCATTCAATAGCTTCAACACATGAAATGACTGGGAATTCACATGTGATCCCGTGTATCCTGGACTTCTTAATGTTTATATATGCATGAACATCTTCTAATTCCTCAAGAAACTTCTCCTGCATGAATGTTGCTCCAAGTAACCTTTGTTGTCTTGTCAATAGGACACTGAGTGTCCACATATATAAGAACGTTGGGCTTTGAAACTTCAATTGACTCACCAATGCTTGCTTCTTAAAGTTCTCTTGAGGCTAGTTTACAAGGTGGCATGTCTCCAACAAATGACGACACTTGTAGCACAGTCACTTGTTTGTGGAATCACACTCATAGCGATAAGGTCAACTTAAAAAAACTAGATACATACCAATACTTGTAAAACACGTTCAAAGAGTCATTACGGATGATAGATCATGAAAAACCATGAAAGACAACCCAAAATAACTTGCATGCAAGCAAAGTACACATGCAAACTAGGAGGGCGCACTCACAAAGTGCGAATGGGACATGCATGGTAATTCAGGGCTTCGTATTGCACTCATGTGCTCAAGAAAGAGGCAAAAATTAGCTAGGGCACACTATAGCACCCTAAAGGGTCAAAGAAATGGGAGATGAGGCTTTTAGGTCTTCCCTATATGCCTATGCACCCTAGGAAAGAAGGAGGATGCACAATCGCACTCTGAAAGGATGAAGGATGAAGAAAATAGAGCTTCGGGTATTCAAAGTACACATATGTGCTAAAGGCAAAGGAGGGCACACTATCACATGCTAAAGGGCTGAATGGATGGAGCTTCGTTATGCGCCCATGCACCCTAAGGCAAAGAGGGTGCATTGTAACGCTCTGAAGGGTCAAAGGGAAAGGTTGCGTGCCTTTGTGACGTGCCCATGCGCTCAGGAAGAAAACTAGGTCAAGCATGTTGCAGTTTTCAAGGTTGAAGGAGCTTCGAGCTCAAGAAATGCGCTCTATGTGTAGAAAGCTCAGAAACAAGTTTCATTGATAGCATGTAATGTTAAGATGAGGAGAAGAATGATCTACAAGGATTTATAGTTCTTATCGCATGCATGGTGGAAGATGGAAGGTCTCCAGAATGTGAAAGGTTTCTTGCATGCAGTAGTGATTTAACACTTGCATGATGAAGATTAAGATAAAACATCAACAAACAAACTGCAAAGCAAGAGATTAACAACAAACAAAGAAATATTTGACAGTGAAATGATGAAAAGTAGTAGAATATTGAGCATGCAAACTTACTTGTTACACTCGTTGATGAAGGGATTCTTAATTCTCCAGTATGCGCTCAACTCAGATGAAATGATGGTGAAAGAATGATTAACTAAGTTCATTTAAATAAGTCTACATGCTAAACAGATTCATGCATGAGTGCTACTTGTCGTCGCATAAAAGGATTAGTTAAGAAGGAGTTAAGGTGGTTCTTATTTTCTATGAGTACGCCCTCATGCAACAAGTCGGGTCATGCATGCAACAGGACAGGAAGCATGTCTTCGACATGAAGGAGCGCACCTAGGTAGGGCGCACTTGCTCAACCTGAATGAATGCGCCTAGGTAGGGCGCACTTCTTCAGCCTAAAGGAGTGCACTCACCTCAAGTGCAAACCTTCGTTAATTCAAAGTGCGCTCTTGCTTTTTTATGCTTTTGTGTGCTTTTTTTAAGACTATGCATGGCTAGAAGGCAAGCTTCTAAGTCAAGAAAGACTGTAAGTTCACCTAACCACAACTTATTAATTCAAACACTTCTAATGGTTGAGTGACGACACTTGATACACATTGACTTAAGAGGATGTGACACTAGGAGAAAACACTCAAATAACAAATCAAATCACAGGACGACACATGGGTCTTGAAATGACAATTAGTGTAGGCTCCAAATTTGACATAGGAAAAATTTTTGGAGGGTCGTTGTGGCAGCAACAACATTGTAAACACATTGGGAGAAATTCAACTTCTCTGAAATGGTTTCATCGTAAGCACAAAGTCTCATTTCTCTAGGAAGTATTGATTCAATCAATGAGTTATCTTTGGGCTCCCCACTCTACCCGGTTAAAGATATATTCTTCCCAATTCCACTGCTCAGTGTAACACAATATTAAACAATCCATATCCACATCTTGTTGACATAAGAAAGGGTAATATAGTACAACGAAATAAAACAATCAGAGTTTGAGTTCTACATCTCTGGTGTTTCTCCACTGCTAATAGGCCTAGACAGTACCCCAACAGAGTCGCTTCAAGAACACAAATGTTACTTCACTACCAGTGAGCCTGGACAGTTCCTTAGTGAAGTCGCTTGCTTTGCCTCCCTGCGCATGAAGCCTTTCTATTCTTTCACCCTTTTATATTTTCTTCTATTTATTGGACTATGTATAAGCACTTATTGTTTTTCAACGGGTGGAAGAGGGATCCCAACTTATTGAGAGCATAAGAGGTTGTTCCTTCAAAGACAAGTTTTATGCCTCATATGTTTTTATCGCTAAATGTTTTCCCCTTGTCTTCTTCTACATTGATAGATAAGCAAGAACATACCATTCTTAATAGGTCCGAGTGTGTGAATGTGAAAGTTAAATAGATGTAGGTTTCATGGTTCTCTTATAGTTTCCCAATTGAAGGATTGTATTTTCAATCAGTAAATCACTGACTTGAAATATGTAAACCAAATTAAGGAAGAGGGTGACATATAAGCCAATGGTTGTGCTTTATTAAAACTTCCCTTCACAAAACATTAGCCAATCCATCTCAAAGCTCAAAACCGACTTATTTAAGGATTGATGAAACCAAAGAAATATAACTGCAACATGAAAAGAAAAAGGATAGTGTAATGCATCTAACTACATGCAACCTAACCTAGCCTAAACTAAACAGTACAAGGTCAGATTATGTGAAGTGGAACTTCGAGTGTAGCCATAGAATGTGCACCCGACCTTTAAACCAAAGAATGTGATCATGTACAATCAAAATGAAAAATAGTGTAATGAACAAGAGGAGTTGTGCAAACATTTTCACTAACTAGCCAAAATAAGAAGTGCAACCACAACAATGTATTGCACTCAACTATTCTACCACGCAAGAAACTTCACAACAACGATAAACATTGGGCTTATGACAGTATATGACTCGATGGAGAGTATGCAAGTACATGCTATGAGACATGGGCCCAAACTTGAAAAAAAAAAAAAAAAAAAAAAGACTTTTTTAATGAATCTGCAACAGGATCATGGAACAACCTTTAAGGAAAGACATATAAGAGAGACTAATTATTGAAAAATCCATATAGTCATGTCATTGGGTTGGCCACAACCCAGGATTTCACGCACATGAAATTCTTTGATGGATGATGAAAAAAGTTCATTAAGATTCTTCTTTGTTTCTACCTTACATATTTGAGATTTGCTTGAAATGGGATGAAGAGATGGAACTTCAATAATCAAATTAAATTTCCTTCACTACGGTTTTAAATTTTTTATATGAATAAAAGAAGCATCCCTCAAGAAAGCATCGTAATCCCATGTGATGACATCGACGAAAATGCCGTGTAGATAAATAAAAAACTGGTTGAAATCACAAATACAACCACGGTGACAGGGACCTTACATAATCATTAGCCTTAGTTGAAGTGCCCTACTCACCTAACTTGACTTTGGATTATGATAAAACAAATTCAGTTGCTTATTAAGAGAGGATTCAACATTTAAATAATGAGATTCAACAGAAGATAGATGTTCAAGGCTAGTGCAAAATTCTTCAATGATAAGCATGCAATCTTCTTGATTGAAAGGATATACACCTGAAAGAAAATCTTTGATAATCGTGTTAGAATCCTTTTGAAAATCTTGCAAATATAGATCTTCATGTGGGAACAACGATTCATCCAAATTACTTGAACAATCATGACCATATAATTCAAAAAGAAGAAAATCATTGGGGTCGTGATCATCCATGGGTTCACCTTGATTAACTGGTGAAAGATTGACGAGAGGAATATCAAGATCTGAAGATGTTTGATTGATAGAGTGAGATGAATCACCATTGGATGAGAGATGTGAGAGAAAGATAAGTTCTTCCTCCACAAGAAGGTCTTTCGATTCAATAATTGGTCTAGGTCCAATGTACGGAACACCAAAGGGAGGAGGACATGGGACAAAGAGCATATCTGATTCTTCCTTCGAATGTTGAAAATATTCCTAATCAGGAGGACAAGATGAATTTGATTCGAAATCTTTCCTTGACATACGGACTAAGAATTGAAACTTCTCATTTAAGAACTGTCATTCCATGTCCTTATCCGGAAACTAATAACAAAGATGAAGGAACCAACCAACAAAATGCTCAAGAGATTCAGTCAATTCCATTCTAAGTTGATCAATTTCATCAATAACATCTTGATATTCATACTTGTCAAAAAATTTATAAATTTTGTTAACCAAGTGATCGAAAGATGTGATAGAAGCAGTGGGTAAAGAATAGCACAATTGCTTTGCACAACCATCCAATGTAAGGGTAAACAACTGTGCAATGATTTCTTTTGAATCAACACCATTCAAGAAGTAGATTTGAGAAAATTCAACAACATCCCCGAGAATGGTTGATGTACCCTCGCCGTTAAATTTAAATCGTGACAAGTCATGTAAAAAGTCCACGGGGACTAAAAGATCTAAAGCTTGTGTAAAACACCTCGAGATTATGATTTGGGATGAAGCCATTAAAGTTAAAAGATTCAAATAGACTTCGTGGGTTGACAATGCTAGATTCCACCAACGTTGCAAGGGGATAACCTCCATGTGAAGTGCCAATTATACCTCACACCATTTGGTGTAGGAGTCCCATCCGGTCACACAACCCACCCATCATTGGAATGGTAAGAAATTCCTTGGTTACAATCGGACATAAGAGAACACAAGGCCTCTTTGGGTTAGCAAGAATGTGAGCTTTGTGAGACTCCCAATGCAATGTGTATAAGGGAGACTTACATGGTTGGAGAGAGAAACAAGCCACTAGTTAGAAAAGTAATAGTACTATAATAAAGGGGGAACCAGGGAAATGATAGAGACTTGTTGAGTACCTACATATTAGTCCACATAATAAACAACAATCATTGAAACATAACAACATTCATTCAATAATAGACATGTCTGAGCAACAAAACAGTTCATTAACTTAGTATGTGAATAAAACAACATATACCATACACATAACAAGAATAGTCCAACTACATCTATGATACATGTATGAAGGAATGCTGACTCTTTGAGTTTTTTATTATAAGTGCAAGATCCCAAGTACATTATTACATGAGTGAATCATTATATCCAATAGTGGACAATGAAGCCACAACTTGCTTCTCCAAAGAATGATCTATCTCCTATGTATTACAAGAGAAGACAAGGCTAGGCCTCCAAAAGCCCAACAAAAAGCTCCCTGTTTGAGTTATGAGGAGCTATTTATAACAAAGACAATGACTTTGAGCTTCCTCATGATTCTTGAGTTCCTATGAATATTCATATTCTAATATGACTCATTACATTCCAATGTGTGTCTTTTCATATTCCACGTGTGTCCCTTGGACTTATTTACACAACATTTATCACATAAGACAATTTACAAATGGGATAGTGGCCTAATAAGACAAAATTGCTAAAGGACAAAACTGACCAAATGGATAGATCATTTTCGTCTTCATGGAGTTCACTTGCGATGTAAGTGTGCCATGCTCTGAACTCCTTTGTGATGGCTTCAACCCGGATTGGAAAGTTTCCTTTGTAGCACACCTTCATCTACGATGTCTCTGATAGCATTTTTTTTTGGAGCTTGAATGTACATTATTCCATAGCCATGAAAGCTTCATGCGCACTTTTACTGGTGCAAAGACATACTGTTGAATAACATCTTTGGTCACCTCCAAGCCTCTTGTTCTGTTACTTGCTTGATTTGTTCAATGTAATCCCTGGTCTCCTAAAAGATGACTTCCCTCCCTCTAATTGCTTCAATAAATCTGATGGCAGGCATCTTGTGCTTCTATGTAAGAGACTCATACTCATTATGCAATCAGTTGCAGGTAGCCATGGTGTTAACCGACTATTATCCAAGATGTGTGTAGTTCTTTAGGTGGATTCTCAACTGCACTCTATCAATTTCTGCGAATATTTTATCCCTCTTTTCCAAATGTTGCAGGGCATTTGAATATTTGGTAGTCCACTCTTGCATCTAGTCAACTGTTCTGGTTGTTATCTTCAGAATTTTCACCACTTCCTATGCATTCTTCTAAATTCCAATGAGGGGAGCCATAACCTGTTATATAAATATCATCTTGTCATATAATAGTGCCATAGTGTCCTCCATTGGTTCCAATTCATCTAGCATAGCTTATTGCTACTCTGCAGTATTGGAATTATGTGATGTCAACCGTTGGTTCTTTGCTGCAAGTTGTATTACTTGTTGCTTCATCACAACAAGTTCTCTTCTCAACCTGGCATTCTCATTCAATAAGTACTATGAGTTATCTTGTGTCATTTTGGCGAATGTAACATTTTCCACCATGACCGCCCTTGGATTCCTTCTAGTTTTGGAGGTGATCACATTTTCTCTTACTACTGAGACTATATTTCCAAGATCCGATGGGAAGTATCTATGCCTATGCTACACAATCCTCTTCTTCAACTGATCAAATGTAACGATGCATACGTCCATGACTTGATCTGCTAGTGGAGGTGTGATCCCCATCTCTCTGAATGGAAGATGACCTCCTACGAGTGGTTGTTCACCTGACATACTAGGTTCATCCTCCATGGGCTAGATGGTGTCTTATTCCTATAAATACTCCTCCTCCAACTCTTGAGTCAATTGTTCTTCTTCCAGCCTCTGCTCTACTTCTGCCTCCTGAGACTGCCTTTGTTTTTCTTCCTCTATCCGTTTCATATCTTCTTCTTCTTCTATCTGTTGCTTCTTAAGCAATTGATCATGCTTCACGTTCTCCTCCTCATGTTATTCTTCTTCTTCCCCTTCTCTCCTCTCTAGCTTTGTTTGCGTAGCACTCGTGTTTAAAGGATCGACCTTCCATTTCCTACTGCTCTCTCCTTACGAATACCTGAGACTTTTCCTAGGAGCTAGCTTCTTTAGTTGAGGTGTTGTTTCCTCCTCCTCCTACTCTTGCTCTTGCAAGTCCTAAATTGGTGGGTCATGGAGTGAAATGGCCTGTGTGGTTGGATGTGTCTTCATTATGGCATTGTACCATTTCTTTATCTTTTCGTCTTCTAGTGTGGAAAATGATGAATACTCTGTGTTATGATCGACTCTTTGATAATGGAGCCTTACAATTCACCTAGGATAATATGCATGGAAGTATTTGGTTGTGAAGTGTAGGTGCTTCAACTCTTATCTCTTGGCTGTCAATGCCTTGTGACCATTTAATTCGTATAATCTTATCCTCATGGGAAAGATAGGCCAAGGGGATTTCTTCCTCCTGTGAATAATTCCTAACAACGCCTTGTCAAGTTGAGTTTCCACTAGCTACACAACAAACTTGTTTGTCACATATTGCGACATAAGATGAGGGGTTGTTTGACATCTAGAGCATCTAATATATGTGCCCTTAGGAGCTGCAAACCAGTCTGTGATATCTTGAAGTGACTCTTTCACTTGATCAGTCATGCATGACGGATCGATGTCAAACATCAAGAGAAAAATAGTTGCAAAGAAGTGTTATGCCAACTTGTCGTATGCGCCTCTAAAGCTTCCTTCTGATAACACCCTACAGTGGAAATAAACTGGGAAATTTTCTTTAGGAGTCTATTTCCAATATAGTTTCAGGAATGCATACCGTGCACAAATCCCATCTAGGAGACATGCAAACATGTATAATTTTGGAACTTGATTTGCCTCTAAAGATGTTTTAGCTTGTCCCATTTGTCACTGCAGTTCATATGATAACATATTTGCCCAATTGAAGGCTCTTCCATGGTTCACCACCATATTAAGCGTATACATCCAATTCTCTTGGGACACTTCAACATTCTTAAGCCCAAACATCTAACAACATATAGACATCAAATACTGATATACATCTCTTAAGATCTTTGTCGGATAAATTGTTTATGGACAATGGCAAAACTTTGTACGTTCTCGACACCATTTTTTGATAATATCAGTTGTGTCGAGGGTAGCCCATTTCATGTAGAAGTTGTCATTTGCATTCTCATTGGGCTTGAACATCTTATAGTATGTATGCATATCCTCACCATAATAGGTGGAGAGATGACCACCACTCTCACTGCGAAGCACAAGGTGAGAGCCATCGATGTGTGTGATGATCCATTCAATAACTTTAGCACAAGTCATGACTTGGAATCTGTGTGTGATCATGTGTATCTTGGACTTCTTAATGTTGATATATGCATGAACATCTTCTACGTCCTCTCGAAACTTATCCTACATGAATTTATTGTAGACATTTCTCCACGAAACCTCTGTCGTCTTTTCAATAAAACACTGTGTGTCCACATATATAAGAACATTGGGCTTTGCAACTTCAATCGGCTCACCGACGCTTGCTTCTAAAAGTTCTCTTGAGGCTACTTTATAAGGTGGTATGTCTCCAATAGATGATGACACAATGACGAAACTTGTAGCATGGTCACATATTTGTGGAATCACACTCATAGCAACAATATCAACTTAAAACAACTAACTACACAACAATACTCGTAAATCACATTCAAAGAAAAATTACAGATAATAGATCATGAAAAACTATGAATGACACCCAAAAATAACTTGCATGCAAGAAAAATACACATGCAAATTACAAGGGTGCACTCTCAAAGCACGAAGGGGACATGCATGGCCATTCGGGGCTTCGTAGTGCGCTCATGCGCTCAAGAAAGAGGAAAAAATCAGCCAGGGCACACTATAGCACCTTGAAGGGTTGAAGGAATGGGAAATGAGGCCTTCAGGTCTTCCCTATGTTCCCATGCACCTTGGGAGACAAGGAAGGCACATTGTCGCACTCCGAAAGGATGAAGGATGAAGAAAATGGAGCTCCAGGTCTTCAAAGTGCGCCTATGTGCTCAAGGCAAAGAAATGCGCAATGTCGCATGTTGAAGGGTTGAATGGATGGATCTTTGTGCCTTTGTGTTGCGCCCATGTGCCCCAAGGCAAAGAGGACACATTGTAGCACTCTAAAGGGTCGAAGTGAAAAGCTTCGTGCCTTCATGTTGCTCTCATGCGCTCAGGAAGGACACTGGGTCAAACAAGGCACAATTTTCAAGGTTGAAGGATCTTTGACCTCAAGAAGTGCACTGTGCCTGTAGAAATCTCAAATACAAATTTAACTACAAGATTCAATGTTAAGATGAGGAGAAGAATGATCTGCAAGGATTTATAGTTGTTGTCACGTGCATGGTGGAATATGGAAGGTCTCTAAAATATGAAAGGTTTCTTTCACACGACGCTAGTGGTTTAACACTTGCATGATGAAGATTCAGCTAAAATATTGAGAAACAAACTGAAAAGCAAGATATTAACAACAAACAAAGCAATATTTGACAATGGAATTGTGAAAAGCAATAGAAGATTAGGCATGTAAACTTACTCACTGCACTAGCTAATGAAGGGCTTCTTAATTCCCCAGCTATGCACTCAACTTAGATGAAATGACGGTGAAAGAATGATTATTTGATTTCATTTAAAGAAATTGACATGAAAAATAGATGAATGCATGAGTTCCACTTGTCTTCATATGAAAGGATTAGTTAAGAAGGATTTAAGGCGGTTATTATTTCCTAGGAGTGCGCCTTCATGCAACAAGTTGGGTCATGCATGCAACTGGATAGGGCGCATGTCTCTGACACGAAGGAGTGTGCCTAGGTAGGGTGCACTTGCTTAGCCTAAATGAATGTGCCAAGGTAGGCCACGCTTCTTCAACCCGAAGGAGTGCGCTCACCTCAAGTGTAAGCCTTCGTCAACTCAAAGTGCGCTCTTGCTTTTGTGAGATATTTTCTTGCTTTTTGCTTGCTTTTTCTACTTTTCTGTGCTTTTTTTGAGTGTGTGCATGGCTATAAGGCAAGCATATAATTCTAGAAAGGCTGTGAGTTCACCAAATTGCAACTTACTAACTCAAACACTTCTAATGGTTAAGTGACGACGCTTGAGACATATTAACTTAAGAGGATGCGACACTAGGATAAAACACTGAAATAACAAATCAAACCACATGAAGACACATGAGGGCTTGAAAAGACAGTTAGCGTAGCCTCCAAAATTGACATAGACAAAAAATTTGGAAGGTTGTTGTCATAGCAACAACAAGTTAATTACTAATCCATTCTATGCAACATTGTTTGAAGAATTATTTTCACCAAAAAAAGAAAAAATACAATTGGCTTGCTGAATCAACATCACATTGTTAATGCTTCCAAAACGACTTATTATCCTTATGCTTGACTTGTTAAAAGATAATTTTAAAAGATATAAAAAAATAAATGGAGAAAATGCCAACCAGTTGTGTGGGGTGCATAGGAAGCATAACTGGTTATGCAAAGGAAGTTTTCATTGTGATTCCTCTGCACTCCCACAACAACTCTAATTCCATTCACTTTAATATGTGTCACATGCATTTAAAATTGCTTTTACTAAATATGAAACTTTACAAAATAAAAAATTTCTCCTATATTCAATCTAAATCTCACAAATCCTTCCTAGTTTTTATTGGCCAGCCAACAATGCCCATGCAATCACAACATTAACATTTTATCACTTTGATAATAATTTTAACCTTCGCATCAAGTATTTTAATCACACTATACTTAATTGCTAATCCATTCTATGCAACGTTGCAATATAGTTAATCACAATTCCATTCTATGTAACGTTCTTTGAAGAACTATTTTCACATGAAAAAGACAATTAGCCTGCTCACTCAGTATCATGTCATTAATGCTTCCAAAATGACTTACTATCACTACAATAAAACCCTGTGATTAACGTCCCTTTTTGCTTCCTTTTTTGCATCTAGAGCCCATTTTTGGTGATAGTTGTGTCCATTTATCAAATATGGTGCAAAAATTGATGCAAAGTTTTCACCGAGTTTTGCACCAAGTCTTACACCAAGTTTAGCACCAGGTATTGTAATAGGTTTTGCACTAGGTTTTAAACCAAATTTTATGCCAGGTTTTATGCCAAGTTTTTTGCCTTCCTTTGCATCATGTTTTGCATCAAGTTTGGCACCTAATTTTGTTTCACCAACTTTTGCATCCTCTATTGTATCCACTTTTTGCGCCTACACTTGAATCAACTTTTGCATCATCTCTTGCATCCTCTTTTGCATCATTTTTTTCATCCCCTTTGTGCCAAGTTTTGCATCGAGTTTTGTGTCTAGTTTTGCATCTAATTTTGTTGCATCCACTTTTGCATCTTGTTTTGCATCCATATTGACATCCTCTTTTTCATTTGTTATTGTGTTCATTATTACATCCAATTTTCTTGTGCCATAATTTGCACCTAGTTTGACACCTCCCTTTGCACCCATTTTTGCTTCCAATTTTGCATCCACAATTGCATCCTCATATATATCTAGGTTTTCATCGACTTTTACATCTATTTTTGCATCCCTTTTTGCATCCACTTTTGCGTCAAGATTTGCATCAGGTTTTATGTCTCGTATTGCATCTACTTTTGAATCGAATTTTGCTGCATCAACTTTTACATCCTATTTTGCATCCATTGTTGCACCCATATTTACATCCACTTTTGCATCCCTTTTTGCATCTTCTTTTGCATCTTCTTTTGCATCTTCATTTTCTTTCCTTTTTGAATCTATCATTACATCCACTTTTGTTGTGCCACAATTTGTGCCATGTTTTGCACTTACTGTTGTACCCATGTTTGCTTCCAATTTTGCATCCATCTTTGCATCCTCTTTTGCATCAAATATTGCATTTATTTTTGCATCCACTTTTGTGTTGGGTTTTGCATCTAATTTTGTATCTTATTTTGAATCTACTTCCATTTCATGCATATTTTGCATCCAATTTTGTTTCTACTGTTGCACCTATGTTTGCATCCACTTTTACATCCCTTATTGCATCTTGTCTTGCATCTAAGTTTGCATCTTTTTTGTGTCTGTTATTACATCCAATTTCTCATCCACTTTTGTTGTGCCATATCTTGTGCCTACCATTGCAACCCACATTTTCTTCCACTTTTGCATCCACATTTGCATCCACATTTGCATCCTCTTTTGTGTTCAAGTTTGCATAAAATATTGTTTATGTTTTTTTGCATCCCATTTTTCATATACTTTTACATCCACTTATGATGTGTCAAATTTTGCATCTAATTTTGTGTACATTATTCCACCCATGTTTGGTCCATGTTTACATCCCATTTTTTCCTTTTTTCATCCAAGTTTGTGTCCCTTTTGGCGTTCATTTTTGTATCCACATTTATTTCACCACAATTCATGCTAAGTTTTATGTCTACTATTGCATCCATGTTTTCTTCCACTTTTGCATCCATGTTTGCATCCTATTTTGTGTCCAAGTTTGCATCAAATATATCATCTACTTTTTCATCCACTTTTGTGTCCACTATTCATCCAATTTTACGTCTATTGTTGCCCCCTTTTTTTGTTCACTTTTGCATCACTTTTCCAACACTCATCATAATTTTTGCATTGATGATATTTCTTATGACATTGAAAATTATGAACAACTGATGGAAATGTCAATAATTGTGACAATGATGATAATGAAGATGCATCAATTGTGATTATGATGATAAAGATGATGGGGGTTACAATAACAATGATGATGATGATGCTAATGACCTTGGCCAATATTCCTAATTTTTAGATGTTGACATGGTCATAATCATAATCGTTATCTTTGGAGTTGTCTTCCAAGTCATCACCATCTGATCATCATTATCATTATTTCCATTTTGGTCATCATCATCAACAATAATGGCATGAATGATGATGATGATGTTTATGACGACGATGACAACAATGATGATAAAGTTACATTAATTATGATGATGGGGATGATGAAGACTATAATGACGATGATAATGGTAGTGATGATGATGATCATCGATCATCTCTCAAAAATAGAGTTGTTATTTCTCTTGCATATGTCATGTGTACTAACAACCCTTTTCTAGAACTTGTAACATTTTTTGGGTTGATAATATTTCTTACGACACCTATAATGATGAACAGTTGACGACAATGTCCATAATGATGATGATGATGATGACATGAATGGTTATTATGATGATAATTCAATGATGACAATAATGATGATGATGACGGTGGTGATGGTGATGATAATGAAGATGAAGCCAATGACCTTACAGTCATGGATTCATGAACTTATTTGTTTCAAGGTAATCTTTCACATACATATTACTATCACACTTTTTACATTTTCTATTTCACTTGGGATATTTTCCTCTTCTCAATAATATCTATTACATTTTCCATATACATGAGACAGTGTTAGAGTGTCACCTCATATGTAGATGCCCCATTTATTATGAGATTCAAGGGATGTTTCATTGTCTTTATCAAGATTTGGAAGGATAATTTTTTACTCTCTTTCAATACATGTCTAACTCTATTTATGACGGAGGTCTTTGGATTTAGATATTTATATAAGGCCTTATGTGGCCTTCCCCTTTTCAAATATTCCAAGGGGATCACCTCCTTCCATGTTTTCTTTTCTACATAGGGCCAAAATTGACAAACCATGATTTAAACTTCTTCAACTATAAAATTGGTGATGCCTCATACCTCTTCTTGACCCCCTCAATAGGACATCTTTCTTTACAGATACTATTGAGGATTTCCCATCATAGATTGCGGGTTGAATGTCATAGGACCTATTACCCTACTTCAGGATGAGAACCAAGTGTTAAAAATAAATGATTGATTTATCTTAACTTGATAATTACTTGTGAATTCTTTTTGACTTATTATTACTTAGATTGTCTTCTTCATCAAGTAATTACACAAAATGAAAAACATAAAGATCACAAGGAAACAAAGAACACCCAGAATTAGGCTCTGATCCAGGACAAAACCCCATAAGGGAGAAAACCCAAAAAATAATTATATTATAAAATTAGATCAAAATGAGATATACAAGCCCCAAGACCAAGACCAAGATTTCCATAAATATCCAAGTCAACCCTACTCCAAGTCATCTCCAACCAAGTCAAAGTCAACGAAATTCAACATTGATTAAACACTCTAAAATAAGGTCAAATCACAGAAGTTTTGGACCTATAGTGAAGGATGAAGTTCAAACCTGTAATTTTCGTAGAGTTTCCACAAAATCTTTGCATGTGTGTGCAGGAACAGGCTGAAAAAATCACAGTTTATCTATCCTTTCATTCCTGTTGTCTTTTATTTTTGTTTGGCACAAGAAATGATGTTTTGTGATGATAAGTGATTGGTACTCCAAGTGATTGATTTGAATGATATATATACCTATCTAGGAGGGTCGAATAGCTGCATCTCAGGCCGATATATCCAAGGAAGGCCGACTTGGTCTTGTGTTGATTCTTTGACTCAAAATAAAATTTCCTTTTCTTTTTATTTCAAAAGTCCAAATGGGACTTGACTCAAATAAATTTCTCTTGACTCAAAATAATTTATTTTTGACTCTTAAAGCATGAAGAACATGCTTTGGCCAAAAATGAAATAATAATAATGAATATAATAATAAATATTAATGATAAAATTTAAATTTTATTGCATTATGAAGACCGACACTAGTTACATTTTCCAACACTCCCTCTAAACTAGGGAGGTACTCATAATGAGACAAAAAAGTACTCTCAAGTTGAAATATTTATATAAGAAGGATCTAGATTGATAAGAATCAATGATGATTTACATCATCATAGCCAACATTGTCAAAATATCAAGGCCTTAACTAACAAGTTCTATTTCTCCATTAGATCATAGCACAATGTTGGGAGGCATAAATTTGGACACCATTGCCTCTCTAGACACTTACCCCACTAGGATGTTCACCAGGTATGTCCTCACATGATCATTTCCTAATCCAATGTCATAATGTTTGACACCAGGAAATATTGATCCTCATTACTATTCTTATCTTGGATTAATGTATTTAACTTATGACAGTTAATCCTAGTCAAAGTACAAATTGTCAAAGAATATTGGTCCCAGATGTTTATCCAATCCACCATTCTCCCTAATGGTGTCTTTACTAGGACTATGACTGTTAGTGCTGACCCTAATACATGACACATGGATAATATGGTGTCCACCGTTACTCCCTCTCAACCAGGGAGGAGACATCCACAAGCATAAGCTTTTCTCAAGAATACCCATCATTTTTATAGAGAATAACATCATTAATTTGTTTTCATCGCATGACGCCTTTATGATTAAGCATTCATAGATTTGTGGCAAAATATTTCCCCTTTTGTCATTTGTGATGAAAGAAAATAAAAAAAGTGAAAGCCAAAATCATTAAAGATACACTAGAATGATTTATCTAAGTCTAAACTCTAAGGTTGAAGTGAAAAATCATGTAAATGTTGTATCTATGAGTTGTTCCAAACTTATGAAAACCTCATTCCCTAAGTCCTATATATAAGAAATAATCAAAAGAAAGAAAAAATAGGCCCAATAAATGGTAACTCGTGTATTCATTCCCTCTTTGGCAAACATATGAATATATAGACTCCTAGTCACATTTGATCACATGTTTGTGATGGTTAAATCATGAAGTTCTCTTTTTCCCTTGCATTTTCACTTCATCATTTAAGCACCTAATTGAGGATCTAGGGAATGTTTGTTGCCTAAGGGTTTCATGTCTACTCTTGGTTTACTTATGTCACACTATAGTCAATTTATGTGATGGAGTGAAATACTTAAATTTGTGGAGTTATTAGAAAAATGTATTAAGTTAGTCACCACACACACATGTATTACATCTCATTGATCCACATGTGTGGGTTGGAGAATCATTGGTTAAGAACTTTAATGGAGACTACCTTAGGATTTGATGATATAGCTTACAAAATCTCTTGGTAAAAATTGTGATTCATCATTTCTTTTCCTCAAGACACTTGATAATATTGAAGTCACCCCCAATAATCCATGGAGATGGGGAGTATAAATTACTTGTACTGGAAATAGAACTGAGAAATAGAGGTTTTGTAGAAATTTCACATGTAGAACAAATCGATATATGCAATGTCCTAAAGCATAATACTTGTTCTACTTCTACAAAACATTAAGATGAAGCATAATCGAATTCATGAGCAACATCAAGTAGAAACATGCGTAACTGATCAAGAGAAATAATCACACATAACACAAGATATATCCAGGGGAAAGCACCAACATAAAACCACAACCATGTATTATCAATCAAGTGGAAATCCTCTTCACAATATAAAAAGAATTAGCTCTCAAGCTATTCAGTTCTCAATGAACTATGAAGATATGTCTCATGAACCAACCAAGCCCTGTATATAAAGGCTTTACCTATGGTCCAATCGCTATTTCCTTGCGCAGTTTGCTTAGGAAAATAGCAAAAGCATATGCAATTAATTCCAAACATACCAAGTCAACCTATGGTCTAACTACGCAAACTTTGAGGACACTAGTTCCTCAATCATGCAAAAACTACTTACTAGAAATATTCAAGCATCTGATAGTACACTGTCCCACATCTTATCTCAAATGGGTCTCTGACAGAACTGACATGCAACAATTATCCATGAGTGAATCCTCAATTATCTAAAATAATAGTTGTCACATGCATGCAAGCATTAACAAACTATATTTTATTATTTTAAC